>RXON01003675.1:0-87610 GCA_009667805.1 Leptobrachium leishanense
TAATTGACACCCGCTATATGTGGGGGACGTTCCCCACACGTCCTCCGCTTGCGGGAGCCCCGGCGGAGATACTCACCTCTCTGTCCGGGGTCCTGCGGCGTTCTGCGGTGTTCTGGCTTCAGCAAAGCCAGGTGCTGAAGATAGGCTGGCCTCCGACGTAAATGATGTCATTGGGCCATGCACGATGACGTCATTTCCAGGCGACCCCTTGGCAATGCCAGGAGATAGCCTGAAAGGGGGGGGATCCTTTTGGATTCCTCTCCCTCCCGATCGGGAGGGTTTTCAGAAATAAACCAGGCACCACTTTGAAGGGCAGTGTCTGGATGGCGGCTCCACCTCAGGGGTCCCCCTCAGCTCCTGACATGTCGTGCATAGCACGATGATGTCAGATAGCCGGGGAATCCCTAACTGCCGGGGATTTCCCAAGGAATTTCTCCAGAACCGTGTCAGCTAGGGTGTCATTTGAAAGGTCTGAGCATGGCCTTTCGAATGATACCAAACATGACCATGTTCAAACTAAAAACAATAAATAAATAAATAAAAACTTGTTTTTTTTGGGTGTTGTTTTTATTAATGCAGCAATATTGTTCACAGTTCAATTGTAAAGTGAACAATGATGCTGCACTAATGATCTTTTTCTATGGGGTGTGTTTGGAAAAAATCACGTAATTCCCCCAAAAAAATTTAACGACTCCCCATTTCTAATTTTTGTACAAGAAAAATTTTGAAAAAATCACTTTTCACGCTGTAGATGATTAAATATTTAAATTTTATTGCATTTTTTGTTATAATATTCAGGCAGGACATGACGTATACATATAATAATGATATATTATGAACCTGCCGAGTCTGTCGAAAAAAAAATGATATATTTCTGGGTCATATAATAAAACGTGATTTCTAAACGCATTTAAACATGATGAGAAAAAGCGGTAAAAATGAGCTCAGCACACAGTGGTGAAATGACTCAGCAGTTAAAGGGTTAAAAAAATGGAAAAACTATTTTGAGGAAAAAAATCTAAAAATGCCTAAAAGATCCTAAAAAAAATATCTATAGACTATTTTCTGCAGATTGAAATAATGAACGGTTTATTAGATATTGGATAAAAACGGGAATATTTTTAACATTGAAGCCTATGGGATTCTCCTGAATAAACCTGCCGAATGAAACCACTGAACATCAAGGGCATTTCACTGACATTTCAATGCTGTTCAATGTGAATAGATTAACCATTGCCTCTCTATTGGGATTTCACTGACATTTCTCTGCTGTTCGTTGTCTGTGAATAGATTAACCATTGCTTCTTTATGGGGGATTTCACTGCCGTCGAACAGGCACCGTACTTGCAGGCAATTCGCCAAAATTTGGCAAACTGCCTGCTCTCTGAATAGTCGAATGGCCCCTGAAATGTCACCGTACAGGGAAATTCACTGTTCGGTGACATTTCAGGGCCAGTTCGGCTCTCTCTGAATAACCCTTAATGTCAAACCAATCAGAAAAGATCCTTTTGTTATTGGACAAATTAGCTGCATGTGACCAAACTAGCCAATGAGAACAGATACATAGATAGAGCTCTCTCATTGGCTGAGAAAAAGCATTACTGATTGCTTCTGATTGTATAGAGCTGATTGAATGTCCAGCGGTGACGGATTCCTTGGACTTTGCCAATTCCGGGAAGATAAGTATAATTTACACTGGGGGTTTCTTTTATATTAATTATTACACCTCAGTGAACAGATCAACCATTCAGCCAGGGCTGTGAGTTAACACAACATAATATCTGTCTAATTCTATATTTCCGTCTGTCTGTTGGCCTATCCTTTTACCAATCTCATTAATCTGTGTGCAAGCAGCATTTTAACCGTCTTTCCTTCTGATTGTATATCTCTCTGTCCGCACATTTATCATCCATCTGCCTCTCTATGTCTATCTGTATCTATCTGCCATTCTATTTATATCTATCATCTTTCTACTTATGACATGGATCATTCTTGTTACAGCATTTGGTTTATAATGTTGTGAGACTTTTATATTAAAAGTAAAACGAGTCCATGTTACCGTCCCCTCACCTGGATCCAGTATAGACATCTCTGTGGATTGGGGTTGGTCCATAGATCCATGCTCCCATGTTACTCGCACTTTACATGTCGGGTCTGTGAATACGTTTTCAGAGATTCTGGCTTCGCTGCAAACTGAGAATGTGAGAGGAGAATGTTCTACAAGCTGTTCTTCAGATGATATGATTTCCTGACGCTCCCCTGTTACGCAGGTCCAGAGAATCTGGATATCTCTGGGGTAAAAACCATCCAAGCGGAGGGAGTAGAGAATCTCTCCGGAGACACAGAGGCTCGGCTTTACCCGATCCACCAGACTGGGTTTGGCTGAAATGAAATAAACTGAGTGAGTTTTTTTATTGTGTAATAATCATAATATATGACACAATAACTGACTGGTGAAAGGCTTTTGTTTTATAACTTTATGACATAACATCTAAAACATCTTATAATCTACATGTCTTTCAATGCACTTAGGGAATAATAAAGCAAGGGATTAGTTTTATTTAATACATTGTTACCCCCAGGTAGGGCACTACCGCGTGCCGTGAGCTAAAACTGGGGTGCTAAGGGGAAAAATTAGCGATCGCTAATTTCCCCTTAGCGTCCTGGTTTCCCCAGCAGATCGCGGATCGAGTCCGGCAGCCTGCCCCTTAGTGAACGCTAGGCTCACGAATGCTGGGGGCAGCGCTAAAACGATGGAGGATCATGCTGCCGAGTCACATGACCGGCAGAATCTCGCCTCTCACGAGATCCTGCAGGTCGGTGGAGTGATCGCGGTCCCCAGTCTCACTCTGCTCCCGGCGGCCAGAAGCAAAGGATCAGGCTGCCGTTCTCGCTACGGTATGAGAGGTGAGTATATGATTTTTTATGGGGTTTCCAGCTGCAGTTAACTGATTTTGCAGAAGCTCTAAGCTGTGGATAACTTTTTTAGTTAGCGACAGCGGTTTGCAATTAGTGTTAGGACTATGTGATCCTAAAGCGAATTACTGATGGGTTAGTCTTTGCACTCCCCATGCTAAGCACAACGTATAGTAAGTTCATGCTAAAAAGCGCTAATACTGGTCTGCTTTTTTAACCCGTTGGTGATCTGGCCGTAAAGCTATCACCTCAAATTACCTAGCGCTAATGATCACTTATGTGAGTGCTACTGCTAGTGCTAGCATTAAGGAGGTGATAGGACCGTCCATTTGGTAAAAGATTTCGACCATGACATGTATTGTTCAAATACAAAGTACATGTTTATGTATTTACAATGTTCTATCATAAGACATTTCCATGTGACATTTTTGGTATTGGCTAATATATGATTTATTGTTATGTTAATAAAACACACGTTCTTACCATAAACCTCGTTACAGTGAAATCTCTTCTCGTGGGTTTTTTTCCCGCTGGTAAAGCGACATATGAAGGTCACTCCTTTGTGATTTGCCACATGGAATATAAACCTCAGATTACTGCTCCAGCGCTGAGATCCCATGTGCTTTGTGTCCATGACATATGACGTGTTCAGCAGCCGCTCAGCTTCCTCTGGGTCCCCACCATGACTCTGTATGATCTCTGGGTCCCCGCCATGACACTGTATGATCTCTGGGTCCCCGTCATGACTCTGTATGATCTCTGGTACATTTCCTGCTTTCTCCTCCAGCCATATGACCCGTGTGTTCTCTGCACAGTGATTACCGGTACAGCCCAGAGTGACAACTTCTCCATCAATTAGTTTATCTGGTCCATCAATGTCACTTAATGTGAATCCACCTGATGCAATAAAAAATAAATATGTTATTATATAAAATAATTGTACACACACACACAAACACACACACGTAACCTATTTTAAAATTGTAATAATATTTTGGGCCATGGTACCTGCCGCGTAATAATTCCTGTGCATTGATAAGTAGAATATTCAGCTGCAGGAGGAGCTTCATAGCAGCAGCCGAATGTCTGATATAATATGAAAGAATAAATATATGGACTAGTAAAACAGGGAATATCCAGGTTTTGTGTTATAACGTCTCCATTTACTCTTACAGTGTTAGATTTCACAGGAGATATAGGGCCCTATTACATACTTAACTCTATAGGTTAGCGCTCAGCTGTGTGAGCGTTAATGTTAGGTTAAGCGGCCCTGGCGCGTGCCGATCATATCACATTACGAACGCTAACAGGTTAAAACCCGGTAGCGATTCGGATATTGCGCGAGTTTACTGTACTTTGCGCTCCCTATGCTTAACATGGGGAGCGCAAAAAGTTAATTAGCGCTCGGATTACAATGTCCTAATGCAAATTATGTCCCGCTGTGGTTAACTCAAAAGTTAACTACAGCTTAGAGCTGGTGCTAACTGGTACCAATTTTGCAGAATCAGTCGGTACCAGCAGTAAAATAAAACAAAAATCGGATACTCACCTCTCATCCTGCGGCGAGAACGACGGCTCCATCCGCTGCTTCTGGCCTCCGGGTGCAGAGTGAGACTGGGGGGAAAAAAGTCCCCAGTCTACCTCCGTGATCACTCTGCCGACCAACAGGATCTCGCAAGTGGCGAGATCCTACAAATCATGTGACCGGCAGTCGAAGCCTTAACTCCTTAACTGAACATCAAACAGACCGCAGCAGCAAACTGCTGAACGCAGCCGACGATCTGCCAAACAGACCACCGAATACAGCCGATGATCCGACGAATGCCGCCAAACTGAAGGTAAAAAAAAAAAATGGCAATTTTAAAAAAGGTGTTTAAAACAAAATAATTCATGAAAGTAAAAAAAGTCCTATAAATAATAAAAAAGGTCTGTTCCAGAAAAAGAACGCCATTAAAAAAAAGGAATCAAAAATTTCACTGAAAAATGCAGAAAAATGGCTAGAAAATAAATTAATAGAAAATACTTTTTGCTGCAAATGAAAAGAATAAACGGTTGAACAAAAAAAAACTATTTTTTTCCATTGAAACCTATGGGATTAACCTGTTTAACCCTTTCGATGCTGAGGCATTTCACGCCTCTGTGCTGAGCTCATTTTTACCTGTTTCGCTCATCTTGTTTAAATGCGTTTTGAAGGCTTATTTTAGTATATGACCCACACATATTATATATCGTTCTTTCCGTCAGACTCGACAGATTCATAATATATCATTATTATATGTATACGTCATGTCCTGTCTGTATATTATAACAAAAAATTCAATACAATTTGAATTTTCAATAATTTACAACGTGTAAAGTGGTTTTTTTCACATTTTAACATGCGAGCAATTGTGGTTCTAATTTGTATGGGCGCGCTTGTTAAAAAATTTAGAAATGGGGTCTCGTTCCTTTTTTTGGGAAAATTACGCGATTTTTAACAAACCCCCTATCTCCACCATTGCTGGCAGCTAGGGGTTAACTCCAGGACTGGCATCATCGTGCTATGCATGATGACGCCAGTCCTCAGGGGGAGTTCCTGGAGGCTTGGCAGACATCCAAGATGACGGCCAGCTCCAGGAGAGGATCACGATCAGGCGCTTTTCGGCGCTGAATCGTGATCCGGCTCCCCAGGGGTTAATGTCAGCCACTGTTTGGAAGGGCAGGCTGTGCCCTTTCAAACGGTGCCTGCCTTAACCCTGTGGCCCCCGGCAATCGGGAGGGAGAGAGGTCCGAAGGACATCCCCCCCTTTCAGGCGCCTCCTCCACACACGCGGAGGGGGCCTGAATTAGATGTCTTTGCGCCACCGCGATGACATCTAATGTCCAGGGTCCCAGATTGCATCTTGGATGTCAGCCTGCACCGGGGGGCCAGTAATCGTCCGGAATCCCAGCCGATTGCTGCCTCCTGTGCCAGGACGCGCTCAGCACGTCCGTAGCACAGGAGGTGCACTTGGCAAGACGCGCTGAGTGCGTCCTTAGCAGCCATTTCATCAACATTTCCACGCTGTTCGGCGTTCTCTGAATAGATTAACCACTTACTTCTCTACGGGGAATATCACTGATGCTGAAGGTCTCCGAATTGCGGCGATCTAAGGCGAATTGCATCATATCTGGCTGGCAATTTGCCAATATGTGGCGAATTGCCAGCTTTCTGAATAGCCAAATTGCCATGAAATTGCACTGTACGGAGAAATACACTGTTCAGCGCAATTCAGTGGCAAGTGCGGCAATCTTTGAATAACCCCTTAAGATATCAAGAAATGTCCCAAATTGACTAGTGACCAGGGTTACCACAACACAGGTCACAAGGGACGCTATACTGAGAGAGAACAAATTACAAAAACAACAAAATTTTATTCAAATAAAAAAAAATAGATTGCAGCTGATGCTAAGATCAAGCTAGATGGAAGACATCATCAATGGATACCAATATCGATATAGCTATTGAAATTGAATGAAATTAACTCCAACACACACATTAATGTTTCACAATGCAATTTTCCTTTACCAGATACCAAGATCAATAATAGAGTTATCAGACACCAGGCAATTAAACATTCTAACAAAAGGAGTTGTATTTTATCTTAAAATAATATGAAAGAAGAAAAACCACATAACATTCCATTCTTTATAATCTGAAGAATCATCAATGTGCTGTTCTTGTAAGTATATTCTACGCCAGATAAGTGAATGTTTGTTCTAATTGATGATCACTTCGTATTATATATTCTATTATTTTGTATTGTATATTCTTGTTATCTGTTCACAATTCCTATTTTTCAGACGTAAGTAAATACTATGTTATTCTCCCTGATATATTTAGGATACTGTAGGTCACATTCAATTAAAACTGGAGTCAAACTATTTTTAATAATGTACTCAGGAAATAATAACTATCTGTCAAAAATAGTTTTATGACATATCCAATATTAAATAGAATATGAAATATTATTAACCAGGTGGTTAAACTAGACCTATTACTGTGAATAAAATATAAATAATGTTTTAATACATCTAATGATAATCTCAGTGATAAAGAATAAATAGCTTTAACTTAATGTTGCACTTAAAATGACTAAATTCTTGATATAAACCAAGTGTAAAGGAAGGAATTGAAGGGAGATTTAATTTGGTTTTATTGAGAAATATTTGGTTGCTGATATTTACAGAATTATTAGATGGAGTTTTATTTTACTGGAAATGTTTTGCTTAGTTGACCACTAAACAAGAACAGGAGTGTATAGCAATATTTTGTTGCTAAATGGGTGGGGGGTGCACGTTGGCTGGTCTTGCGCATATACTTTTTCTATAATGAACCAAGTCATATTTAGTATGACCCTGTGGTTTATATACAAAAGAGGCTGCATGAGGTCCATGACCCCGAGGCGGGGTTTGGGTTTCTATTTTTGAGTAGATCATTGGCCTCCTTGGGAAATTATTAGTGTGTAGTATCTATGGTTTTTTTTGCTACACTAACATGTTTGTTTCCATTGCAGTTTTGTGTTTGTGTGCAAGATGAATGAATCTGTTTACTTGTCCCCTCTCAGCCTGTCCCCCAAAACCTTTTCCTTTGCTATGTTGGCATTTGCCATTGTTTTCATCATCAAAGTTTTTACAAAGAGGCTGACAGTCATTAAGTACCCGTTGACGGAGTCTGGAGTTGATCGTGGACAGATGACAGGTAATGCATGGCCAGCATACAAAGACCACCACCTAGGGAGTCCCAGCGGGAGCTCAGGTCCTCTCATTTCCATGACACAGACTGTCACTGTGATAGTGATTATGGACTCACAGTGTGATGCCACTGAGAGCCAATTGTCCACACAGTATAGAATAGGACATACTGCTGGTTTGATGCCACCTTTTCTTGGCTGCTGAGTATCCATCCTGGATAAAGACTCCACTCAAACTCGCCTATGCTGTGAAACAACAATATTTTTCCTCTTTTTATTCAATAAGACTGTGCCCTCATATTTTGCTACAATAACCCCTTTTGATAAAGCAGAGATGGTAAATTAGGAGTGCATCTTCTGTGAGCAGGTGTGTGTGAAGTTCGTGGAGGGAATCTTAGTACAACGAAACACACAGCTAAAGATCTGACTCATGACAATTTAGTATCGACACTAATTTTTACTAAAATTAGGTTACTTAAATCATTCTTTTCTTGTTTAGTGGAATTTATTTGGGAATTAGAATTTAAACAGAAACCATGGACTAAGGGTCTGTTTGATGGATTTGACTGGACTTTTTTCCCTGGGTTTATGGTTCGGTTCCTTGGGAATGAAAGTCCTTCACATAGTACCATATATAATAATGCTTCTGCTTTTGGTAGTAATTATGTACAAGGCAATATTGTTTAATATAGTGAAATGTTGCATTCCCCCTCCTGCAAACCATGACCCATACTGCACCCCTGCTTGCCCTCCCCTATATAGTGCAACACCTGAACAGGTGCTAAACCTGGAAGAGAAGCTGACGGCTCTTTGTACCCACAAATGATTTGTGTCGCAAGACACACAAGTTAACTGTCCCATGGACACTATTATCACTCTATTCTCACCTTATTGTGTCTATTGATAAATTGTCACTGTTATTTCACAATTTATCATTAATTCAAATATTCAATCTATTTTCCTCATCACATAAGCTGTCTGTTCCAACCCCTCATTGTGCCTGCTAATTCCTGTTTCTGTTTCTGCTTTAAGATACATATCCGTTTGAGACTAACCCAGTGTTCCCACACTTTTATCCCTCTAGGCAAATTCTTTAAACCTGTTCCAGATAACATTCCAATGACATCCATGGTTAGCACCAATTAAGGAAGAAGGTGCTCTGTATAAGATGCTATGTCCGCATGCCAAAATCTGATTGGTTCCTATTATTTCTATGACATCACCTCCGTGTCTCTGAGGATTATACATATATAGTTATAACCACCATTTGAAAAAGACCCGGTGCAGGGTCGAAACAGTCATTTTTCACTGCAATTTTGAATAAAAGACGCTTTTAATTAAGCCCTGTAATGCATCCATTTGGATTGTTTATATATATAGTTATGTTTATTATTGCAGAAGCCATCCGCGCATCTCAGCAATTCAAAGATCTGCATCCCAAAGCTCCTGTGCTACATTCCCCATATGCAGCACAGAACTCTGGTTAAGACATGCAAATGACATCTGTCTCACTTTTTTTGCTTCATGGGTATATATCTGATCTACTCAAACCCAATTTGAATTTGGATGACATATAGTAGCTTGTCTGTGTCTTTTTCATTTTCCACGCGCATGCTCATCATCGTTTTTCCTGAGGGATCAAAACAGATGTCCAGGGACCTGTAATAGAGTTGGGGGACACACGAAGACCCCCAGAAAAGGAGGACTATGACAATATATTTTAAATAGAGGTTGTTACTGCGCATCTCACTAATGAAGAAAAAGCTCTTACAACCTTGCTCATTCTTTATCTGTAACAGCTGTTACTCAGCAAATAATACAGACTCTGAAACCCTGGTCTTAGGTGGTTTTCGGATAGCAACACATTAATTAAATCCAATGGAAAAATCCAATATTTCTGGTCCTGAGGGTTACACGGGACTGTCCCATGGACTTGGTGAGGAGAAACGTGTATGCAAATGCAAATGTGTACATGTGTGCTAAGTGTATTTGGTGCCTGGGGGGTCAGTAGGACAAAGGGCAGACTTCTTCTTGGGCCCCAGTGAGGTACAATTATCTCGCTTCATAACTTGATTTGACATTACCTAACATTACATTTTGTAAGCAGATCACAGAAAAGCTTTATAAAAAAAACTAGACCGCAAGTCAATAAAGTCTGGCCTCCCCCTCCTAGACAATTCTCTCCATTGTGAATAGATGTAGAGCAGAGTCATTCCACCTACGTTTCATTACATTTACGAAGTATCTACACCCACCAGTAAAGCTGCTTACGGTGTTATCGAGGTAAACACACAATCCATTTCAGCAAAGTAAAAGACATAAGGAAATGAGATTATCTTCTTTCAATTTCCTACCGTTTTTTCTGTATTTGAATAATATCAATCCAATCCCCACCGCTGCCACCGATAACACCGCAGCGACCACACCGATAATCACAGGGTTTGTGCTTGTCTCCTCTCTCTGAACTGAACAAGAAGATTAACAATCAGGTCTTGCTATTAGATCAGTCGTATTTCTACATTATTATTACATCACATGATTTCTAATCTGCCTTGCACTGACTATGGCTAACATTTTCTTTAGCTGCCACTGATTTCGGATTAGATGCTTCACATATTGTTAGAGAGATCGCTACAAGAAATAAGACTAAGATCATCACAAAAAACAAAAAATTAAAGGATTCAGACCTATATCAGATGTAGTGTTGGTTAAAATGTTCGATTTTAGTGGGAAGATTGGGAAATGTAGATAAAATGTATGATTTGGAAAGTGGTGTTTTGTGGGAAGTAGCTGATATTAAAATTGAAGTTATTTGGTGTGATTTCCCCCGATCCCCCGCAAAAAGAGACATTTATCAAAACCTTTCAGCTTATGTTTGTATCAAAAATCAGCTTACCAATAAATCTGAATTGTATCACTAAACCCAAAATTCCCATTAGCGAGTGTAGGTGCAAGTGGTGAAATTTGAGCCAAATATATATATATTTTTACGGGAATTGAAATGCAGGTATGCCCTTATATTATATTTTTTTTCCTTTTGAGATTTAAATAAGAACTGCATCTGAAAATGCAATAGATTTTGACAAATGGGCTGAAATCAATGTGGAGCCGTGAGCCTCATGAATGAACACACTGGTTATCATAGATATATGGCTAAGAAACCTGGAGAACATAACGTTACGCTGCAGTGTTACCGCTAAAGATACTGAATGTCACTGCGAAGACTCATAAGAGTCACACCATCCAATGCAATCATGGTGTAAATACTGTGAAACCACTGGGGCACTTTGAATGCAGAACTCAACTCAAGAAAACTCATTCAGAGGTTTTGGTTTACTTGAATGGCCATTAAAGTGTAAGCTCACCTCTCACGTCACTGCACCTCTGGTCAGGTGGGTCCTAACTTAATTAAACCAAGAGCTGCTCTCCTAAGCAAACACATATTCTCATCTCATGCTGCTTTTCAGCTAAGAGGCAAAACAGTGGGTTTTACTTATACCCTCATCAGAAACATTTCCACTTTAAGATTAAATACAAAAACATGGAAAGGGAAAGCAGCAAAAATGACCTGGCTGGGGATACAACAAAATATATATACATACAGAAAAAACAGTGTCGCGCCTATTTATGAACTGTGTTGGATACGTCTGGTTGTTGCAGCCGCCCTGGTAGGAAATAGGCGCGACAACGTTTTTTCTGTATGTATATATATTTTGTATCTATGGATTCAATCGCAAAAAATTAATGATCCAATTATGAGTGTGTCACTATAAGTTTGATTTATTCGATATGGAATAGCTCATTCTTCATCTGCAGGCTCAACATTAATGTCTCGTATATAAGATTTTTCAGGACGGTAATTACAATTATGGTAATTACGGTACAGTAAGCAGCTGCTACATTTGAAACAGAAGCTGAACTTGTGTCTCGGATGGGATAAATCATGAATACAACCAGCACAGAGCTCCTGCCGTCATGCTGCACTGTTTGAGTGCTGTGCTTCATGGGAATCCATGGAAATACTTAATAAAATTACAATGTGCAAAATTAATAAAAAAGAGGAATTCCATAAATATACTGTATGTATCTTGAAGGATGCACTTATTGGCTTTAGATGAAATATAGGAATTTTTTAATCAATAGTCATCAATAGTTTTCACCAGCAAGTGGTCTTTATCAAAGCATAAAGTTGGAGTTGTTATAGCCTCCCAAAATCCGCTGGGGCTGCAATCATTGGTGAGTACATACAGACTCCAGACTCCATGATAATGTCATATAAAGATTAACCATATGATTGCAGACATTTACCTTCATACACAAGCTGGAAGTCTTCCTGAAGAGGGACTGGGAGAGATTCGTGTCGGACCTGGCAGGAAAAGGTTTGGTTCTTGCGTCCATGATTGGGAGTTATGGTCACTATGCTGTCCAAGCTGTAAGTCCCATTTTCATTCCTCTGTATTTTTCCCAATGAGGAATTCCTGAGAATCTCTCCATCTCTGAACCAGGTGATGGCGATATCACCACGGTAGAAATCCCTAACGGAACAGACCAGCGTTTTCTCTTTATCCTCGTGTACAGCTGTATCCGGAATCTGGATTTTGGGGGAAACTGTCAGAAAGGGGAAAATAATTATGAAAACTTACATTTTATGATTACACTATCTCAATTAGAAAGACATGAGTGAGGGAATTACCATCACGTATTCACAGAATAAAAAGAATAAAGAGCACATCTATTCATAACATGCATTTCACCATACGTAATATCTGGCAGCCAATAGAATTCTCGGATAAAGTGAATTCAATGTTATTGTTCAATAAACACTCACTTCCAGTTTTCTCCTTTTGACACAACTTTTTTTCTACTGAAAACAAAGCTTAGCAAACAGAATGCTCTGCTGTCATTAAGAAGTGCAGCAGAATCAAACAGATTGCCTTTATTTAACATTTATTAGATATATAAATTGCAAAATCCCCATCTATGTGTCAGGACAAAATCAAATGACACGTTGACCACAGTCACTTCTCTCAAATATCTAGGTATGTGGTTACTAGACCCAAATCTATCCTTTGGCCCCACATCGAAAAACTCTCATCTAAACTTTACCCCAAACTAGGTGCCCTGTACAGAAACAAATCCTGCCTGAGCCCCGCGGTAAGAAAGCAGGTTGTACAACAAATGCTTATGCCGGCTATTGAATACGGAGATGTAGTGTATGCAGCCGCCCCACAAACACACCTTCAGAAACTTACTACATTGTATAACTCATTCTGCCGCTTTGTGCTACAATGTAACTACATGACCCACCATTGTGACATGTTTAAAGAGCTAAACTGGCCGTCGCTGGAATCTAGATGCACTCTTCACCTTTCCAACCTGGGGTAGTATTACAATGTTGGTGCTAACTTGACCAGAGCTGTTGTAAGCTGAAAACCTCCAAAGGCTATAATGGCTCTGGTAAGTTTACAACAGCTCTGGTTAAGTTAGCACCAGCTTTGTAATACTGCCCCTGGTGTTTAAGAGCTTTTCTGGGAAGCTGCCACCCTACCTGGATAGGCTGCTTCCCCTAGCAGTTCCCTTATCCTATAACTTCCGATCCAGGACCTGCACCTTACTTGCAATACCACAATACAAAAAGAAAGTGACTCCATCCTCATTTTCCTACAGAGCACCGCAGTTATAGAATAACCTCCCAGACGCCATCAAATCTTCCCCCAGTCTTAAGTCACTCAAGAGCTCCCTATTAACATACCTCAATACAGAATGCACCTGTAAACATGTGACATAGTGACTATATTTCCTACATATTTATTTTCTGTTAATCTGTATATTTGTGTTGTTTTTTAAATATCTTGCATTGTATTACTTTGTATTTCTGTAACAACTGTAACATTTCAATGTTCTTGAACCCAGGACATACTTGAAAACGAGAGAAATCTCAATGTATCCTTCCTGGTAAAATACTTTATAAATAAATAAATAATAAATATTATAATATATGGCTATAAATTCACTTTACTTTTATTTGTTAATTATACCATGAGTGATTTCTATACATAAAACACAGGAACACGGCAGGCTAGAAATACTCTTGGCTCGCTCAGACTTTCTCAGCCTGAATAAATCGGTGACCACGGATCTATGTTGTTTAATTAATTTGGCTTTCAATAAATATAGAAAAAAAAATGTGAAAACATCCAACAAGCATTGATTGGGGGTGTCATTTGTTAAATTCACAGTGCCCATATTTTGCAGGAAAGTTTTCTTGAGCTGTTACCTTTTTAATTTCATCAATTGTGTATCTTTAAAAAAACTATAGTAATAAAATGATATTGTAAAAAAAAAAACAACAATTGAAAAGACAGATTTATAAAGGCCCCTGTTAACACTGGATGGATTTCCTGACAAACATCAGAGCAGTCGTTACCTTGAACATTCAGTATGATCTGCTGCTCCATCTTTTCTGACCTGTAGGTCACTGCACACATGTAGATTCCCTCATCCTCGATCTTCACATCGGACAGTAATATGGACGCGTTGCCCCTTTTTGCAGCTTGTTCATCGAATGAGACCCTCGGGTGGGAAATTTGGACTTTATCTTGATATTTTACAATTTCTTTTCCTTGATAAAGCCACCTTATGACAAGGAATTGAGGATCTGGGGGGGAGCCACCTATGGAGAAGGTGCAATGGAAGGAAACGTTGTATCCAGCAAATGTTCTTTGAGAGGAAGAGGTGGACATCGTTAGGAGAGCACCTGTATGGAGATACAGAGATATGGGAAAGCTGTGACATGCACATTAATGACAGTAAAGAGGTTTGTCAGAAGAGGAGATGTAACACATCTCAAATGTTTATTAAACAGAGCTGTAATGTCCCACATTGTCCATGGAATTACCCATTTTAGGCCAAAATCGTCGAGATGAAAAAATAGCTGAGATGAAGATGATTTATTTGGTATTTTGCCTAAAATATGCATTTTAACGGTCAATTCCTGGGCGTTACTAGATTTAGTAAATAACCCTGCTTTAGAGCAACAAGTAATATGCCTCTCACCCTCGGATTTCTTTGGTTTGCAGCCGCACCCAGGATCACAAAGAATATTTAATTACTGGATGCCCAGTGTTGACCCCTCATCCCATCATCTGGCAGGGATGTGGTGGTTGATGTTGATAAGCTCTAAGTCTCAATTCTAAAAATGAATCCATCCCACCTCCCTCCTCCCTCGCAATTCCACCTTCTCTCCAGTATGTGGTATCTGTGACTAGGGATGAGCTATTCGGTTCGATCAGTTCGGAGTTCGATTCGAACTTTGGCCATTCGCAAGTTTGCGAACTTCGAACTTTTTGGCGTGTTCGGTTCGAGTTCGAAAATTATTTGTTTTGAAAAAAGTATAAAAAATGCTTAAAAAATACTAAAAAATCTAGAAATAAAGAGACTCTTTACTGCAGAATATTATAAACAACGGTTTATTAGATATTGAATTAAAAACTAATGTCTACGTGCAAAGATTCTCACCTCTAAATGACCTGTGTTGTCAAACGGTGTAAACAACAGGTGTTTTTAGTCTGGTCTAATGAATTTGATACATTGTATGTAGACTGAGGGTGTGGTGTCTCCAGATGTATCAAACAACACCAGTGCTTCTGAGAAGTGTTCATTTCTCTACTAAATCCTCCTTTGATATGCTGTTTAACCCCTTAACTCTGCATTTCACTGCTGTGTGCTCAGCTCATTTTTGCCGCTTTCGCTCATCATGTTCAAACGCGATTTGAAGCCACATTTTATTAAATGACCCAGACATATTAGATATCATTCTTTCCGTCAGACTCCGCAGATTCATAATATATCATTTTTATATGTATACGTCGTGTCCTGCCTGTATATTATGACAAAAAAATGCAATAAAAATTGAATATTTAATCATCTGCAGTGTGTAAAGTGTTTTTTTTCACATTTTAGCACATAGGCGTTTGCGGTTATGTTTTCTATGGGGTGCACTTGTACAAAAATTAGAAATGGGGACTTGTTACATTTTGTTGGGGGGAATTACATGATTTATAGCAAACGCACCCCATAGAAAAAAATCATTAGCGCAGCATCATTGTTCACATTATAATTGAAATGTGAACAATATTGCTGCATTAATAAAAATAATACACAAAAAAAGTACATGTTTTTTTTTTACTTTATACCTGGTCATGTTGGGTATCATGCTCAGGCCTTTCGATTGACACCCTCCATGACCCCCTAGCTGCCACGGTTCTGGAGATATCAGGGTTCAAATGAACCCCCTATCTCCACCAGGGGATTCCAGGCAGCTAGGGGTTCCCCCGGCTATCTGACGTCATCACGCTATGCGTGAGGACGTCAGGCAGTGAGGGGGGACCCGGGGGTGGAGCCGCCATCCAAGATGGTGGCCCCCACCAGAGCTAGGCCGCACTTCGGTGCCACAAGGCATCTCTATACACAACCCCATCAGCATCTCTATACACAGCCTCACAGCATCTCTATACATAGCATCACAGCATCTCTATACACAACCTCACAGCATCTCTATACACAAACAGCATCTCTATACACAACCCCATCAGCATCTCTAAACACAGCCTCACAGCATCTCTATACACAACCCCATCAGAATCTCTAAACACAACCTCACAGCATCTCTATACACAGCCTCACAGCATCTCTATACACAACCCCATCAGAATCTCTAAACACAACCTCACAGCATCTCTATACACAGCCTCACAGCATCTCTATACACAACCCCATCAGCATCTCTAAACACAACCTCGCAGCATCTCTATACACACCCCATCAGCATCTCTATACACAGCATCTCTATACACAGCATCTCTATACACAACCTCACAGCATCTCTATACACAACCCCATCAGCATCTCTATACACAAACAGCATCTCTATACACAACCCCATCAGCATCTCTGTATACAAACAGCATCTCTATACACAACCCCATCAGCATCTCTATACACAGCATCTCTATACACAGCCACACAGCATCTCTATACACAACCCCATCAGCATTTCTATACACAGCATCTCTATACACAGCCATACAGCATCCCTATACACAGCATCTCTATACACAAACCCATCAACATCTTTATACACAACCCCATCAGCATCTCTATACACAGCATCTCTATACACAGCCACACAGCATCTCTATACACAGCCACACAGCATCTCTATATACAACCCCATCATTATCTCTATACACGGCATCTCTATACATAACCCCATCAGCATCTCTATACACAACCTCACAGCATCTCTAAACACAGCCTCACAGTATCACTATACACAGCCTCACAGCATCTCTATACACAACCTCACAGCATCTCTATACACAGCCTCACAGCATCTCTATACACAACCCCATCAGCATCTCTATACACAAACAGCATCTCTATACACAAACAGCATCTCTATACACAGCCTCCTCATGTCCTCCTCAGCATACAGCGGGAGTAACTGTGGATGTGTTTAAAAACATCTTGTTTTTATAAACTTTTTGTCCTTGTTTCCTGTCCCCCAGGGCACTACCCGGACCCCCATACACCTTTTATGGCAAATATCTAGCATATATTTCCACTTGGAGGGCACTCTAAAAATCGAATTTTGAGTCCCATTAACTTGCATTGAGTTCGAACATTTGAAAAGTTCGAGTTCGAATGCGAACCGAACTCTGGGGTGTTCGGCTCATCCCTATCTGTGACTGAGCCATTTACACTTTACCTCTGCTGTTGGTGACAGGCGGACATGACAGCCTCCCTCTAGGTATAGCAAACACCCCACCCAACAAGGGGCAAGATCACAACCTGGCCACAAAGCACAAGTCGTACAGCATTGCTTATTTCAAACTCATTCTATTCCATCGGAGACACAAGCTGAAATGTAGAGCTTAGTTACTGTACATTATTGTTTCCTATACTTTATATGGGAGACACTAAAGTGGCCCCAGCAGATGGAGAACAAGCTATTCCAACCAGTTCGCTTTCCATCTGCACCTAATATTATTCAAGTTTGAATAAAGCTTTTCAGGCCCATAGAAATCTCCTACTCACCTCAGATCCGCCGCTTCTTCACTCCGTGGGCAAGGGAACAATGAGAACAAATAGTTCCCAGTGTTCCTCTGCGTATCCTTCCTCCACCCCAGCCGGATCTTATTTGTGCAAGCTCTTGTAGAGCTTTGCAAGATCTCAACGATCTCCATGGAGTCCTATGGACTCCTGATGCTGATAACATTGCAGTGCTTAGCACTGTTGGTGTTACCATCCTGCAGCTCAGGTGTATTAGGAGGACTTGGACTGCTGGTAAAGCAACTCGGTTGTAATATGGACGTTAAGGGCGAGACGCAAATGGCCGACACAAACCTTTTCAGATTGCGCCTTGCCTGTAATGTCAAGGTTGAGGTCAGGGCCAAGATATGGTGTATAAGATGTGAGAATTTTTACAAATAATTATCTCCTTGTAGGAAAGTCTTCCACAATCCAGAAGAGGAGACCACCAGCAGCATCTGTACAAAGTAAACAAGGAACAGGCACGCCAAATCTTTCCAGGGCAGGTTCATTGGACGTATATTAAAAGCAATGTTTCGGCTCCTCCTGAGTTTTTTTCAGCTTGAGAAATGCTAATGAGGAGTTGAAAAGGTTGCTTTTAATATACGTCCAGTAAACCTGCCCTGGAAAGATTTGGAGTGCTTGTCTTTACTGTCTTTGATCTACTGCTTTGGACTAGTAGAAGCCGCCCATAATTATCCTTGCGTTCGATAAGTCCCATGTATCCCCTTCAACCAAATTCTTCTGCTCCGACTGGAATCTTTGTCCTGTTTTGTTGATGCCGTCACACAATACCTGTTCTTCTTATTTGCGTTGGCTTCCTTTAATGTTTAGATATTTGTGATTCACCAGCGGCTGCCGAGACAGGAATGGTGCTGACGCCTACAAGACAACTCCCACAGCCCTGACGCGAGAAGATTCTGCTGTGAAACCATGAGTAAAATCAGGATAAAACTTACCGGTTTGGTGCAGCAGGATGAGGAGCGCGGCCAGTGGCCCCAGATACTCCATCACTGTGTTCTGTGCCAGAAATTCCTTGTTGGTTATGGGAAATCACGGGAGAAAAGACAAGGAAAATAATCTGCTTGAATGTCACTTACATAAAGAATGAGGAACATATACTTTTACTTTCATACATCGGAATGCTGTTTGGTTTCATACTGATGGTACTATTCTGGTTACATGGTTCCTCCAGGCTATACTTAACTTGTTTTAAGAGCCTTCATGGTCCTAGAACTTGCCGTTCCTCTGCAGATACACGGTACATGTTCAGTAATAATCAAAAGGAAAGGGGGTTTGTGAGGGTCCTGAGAATGAGCAATAGCACTAGTGGCTGCTCTGCGGTGGGCTCGCTCAGGTCTCACAAGGTTTTAGCTTGTATGTGCCATTACAAGGATGAATGCTCCATATGCAAATCAGTCTGCTCTCACCCAATGAGGGAGGCCAGTGTTGCCTGCCAAGGACGTCATCCCTGCACAAGAGGTGCAGCAACCCCCGACGATCGTTTCGGCCTTGTTAGGCCTCGTCAGGAGGGTATAGCTGACCCTCACAAACCCCCTTCTCCTCATTATTAGTCTACAGGGTCATCCAGACGTGGACCCCTTGCTTGGTGTGCCTAGAGGGGTGTCAGCTATACCCTCCTGACGAGGCCTAACAAGGCTGAAATGATCGTCCGGGGTTGCTGCACCTCTTGTGCAGGGATGACGTCCTTGGCAGTTAGCACTGCCCACCCTTTTTGGGTGAGAGCAGACGGATTTGCATATGGAGCATTCATCCCTGTAATGGCACAAACAAGCTAAAACCTTGTGAGACCTGAGCGGCCCCACCGCAAAGCAGCTACTAGTGCTGGTGCTCGTTCTCAGGACCCTCACAAACCCCCCCTTCTCCTCACTATGAGTAATAATCAATCCTGCTTAGCACGGGGTAAGAATGTCTGGTCTGACTGAGGAAGCTGATGAAAATCAGCGAAACGCGTTTCAGAATATGCCCTTAATATTTGATAAATAAAATATGCTTATATTTAGTTTTATTTTGGAAGTTGTGGCCCTTTTTAAATCCCACTAACCAGGAGGAACCAGAAGGATTTCAAAGAACCAAGGAGGAGGCATAAACAAGGTGGGGTAACACTAGCGAGTTCACCCAGGCCCAGCAAACCAAAGCAGGCCCAGGAGGCCCCATACCAGAAGAGCCCAGGAAGATCCAGGAGGAGACACAAGCAGGGTTGGGCAGCACCCACAAGCTTGGCAAAGCCGCTATATGCCAGAGCCGGTTCGAGAGGCTTCAGATGAGAGCACGGTCATTTTTATCCTTTATCAACCAACATCTTACTGTACTGGGATGAGTTCCTGTGCCATGAGGATGTCTGTACATTCTTCTTTTTGAGGAAATCTTAATTACAGTATCTTGAGGAGTGGACGTCGGTGTCACTCCCGCTTAAGTTGACACGCTGCGCAGTATATAGAGTTAACAGTGGGCTCTGAAATCAGTGAGTGTGATACCTTTACCAATTTCTTTTTCGTGCTTTGTTTTAGCAATACTACACTATTATCTCTTCTCTTCTCCATTTTTTATCAGAGATTCACAGACGTACCGATTCCAAATTAGAGGAGTTACGTATAAGCCACCGCGTGTCCTTCATATCACTGAGGATTGTAATATATTCTTGATTTTTTTTTGCTGAATTGCATTTTTTAGGGCTAAGGACAGAGACACATATATTTTGTGTTATTTTGCACATTATATGCACATTTTTAGCAATTTTGAGAGATCGGGCGCTTTAGGTAACAGGCAGCTTTTATTTTTATGCACGTTTTGCACTTTTCAAATTGAGTGAGAATTCATTACACCGCCTGGTTTTTATTGATAGATCGTGTATATTTCCTGTGTATAAAGATATGCAAAGGTTGGTTATGTTTTTTCACTTACAGTATTTTATCAGTTGAGACTTTGACGTCCACTCTATTAACACTTTAATGTATACGGCAATTTTATTTCAACGCTATTTTAAGTCGCTCCCTGACTTTATATAGACTCCACTTATTTTTCCAGTAGATCACCAGAAACACTGGGTGTTATTTAGGCGTCACATTTCATTACTGTACCAGATATGAGTCTGAAATGAGGCACTAAATTGTATATTTCCACACCTATAACTATCTAGGAAGGTTAGCTTGTGCTTTGATTTAGCAGTTTTTTCACACATAGGGATGTCCGTTGTCCAGTGTTTATCTGGATAGTTTGGTATTGTAGCCGGCCCAGTTACATCTCTTGAAGAAAACCAACCGGCCGGGAGAAGACTGAAACTCCTGAGCATGAAATCCAAGGTCTTATTGGAGAACCTGTGGGTAGGTGGTGGAGTTTGGGAAAGTCATGAACGTGTAGAGTGGAAGTGATCATGGTCTCTCTTGGCTCAGCTAGTCTAGTGATGGGGAAAACCCGCAAAATATTTCAGTAAAAACATCCAATCCCATGTTTTCCCCATTTATGGAACTAGCGGAGTTTCTAAGAAACACATTCCGGGTCGTGTGAAATTTTGACACTTGATGAGCTCAGTGCAGCTAAACAAGGTGTACAACTTACAAGGGAGGACTGGCTTGACTTGGCAGAGGAGCTTACACTCTGTAATTAATTTATATATCAGGGTTTGGGATAGTGAATTCTCTTTCTTTTTGCTTGTGGTTACAACTTCATATTGTGTGAAGAAAAGAGAAAAAAAAAAAGCCCAAAATGTTCCTCAAAACTCAGATTTAGCTGGTTAAGTTGGTGACGTGCTAAAGGTCTTCTCCAGCCTGTGGGTGTAATTATAACCCTCCCACAGCCCATGTCAGGAACCATGTCCAGCATCAAGCTCTGACCCCTGGCAGCCTCCTTCCTGTGCTGCACATTTCCAAAACAGGTGCTCCAGTCCACCAGCCCTGGTGTTCCAGGCATCAGCACACACTGAACCACGTGACCAATTAGCACTGGCCAATCCCAATAAATGACTGCGCCTCTCCTCAGCCAGTGCTTTTGTCACCCTTGAACGCAAAGAGTGCAGACTTGTGTGTTTCTGTTAAGTATCCTGTTTATCCACCTGCTCTCCAAGATCCACGTACCTCTCCAAGATCCCCACCATCTCCAACCATCGTCGTGTCTCCAGATTACTAATACATTTCCCATTATCTCTGCCAGTGTTCTAATCAGTCTTTCTGTGTCCTGCTCCACAGCCTCAGTCTGGTCCTCCTCCACCCTTCCCTGTGTATACCTGTATATCACCTCATATTGAACTCATAATCCTACATCCCGAAGCCCACCCGGTACCAACCCTGCCTGAAAGTCCAATGGGTTTACATCGTCCAACTGAAGTGCTCTGACGTTTTCTATCGTGATGCGGAGCTCGTCTGTCGTCTTCTCACATCTGAGACAATGCTGCAAGAGTCCGTCTCACCTGATCGATGCTCTGCAGGTTATTGCAGTTTGGTTTGAAGCTTTGCTCTTAATCCCAGGTGAAGTGTTCATACATGTGCATAGTGGAGGTCGCACATCATCCCCTCAATACACCATTTATTGGGAGCCAGAGGCTGTAAGCTGTGTGTGTGATGGGGCCCTCACTGTGTAAAGCACAACGCGTGGGGGAGACCGTGAGACGACAACATGAACTAAGAGGAAACGTATCGAAAACGGCAAAAGCCCACGGGGAGAAAGTGTTTAAAAGCTAAAGATTGTTCATATGAAATTCAGATAATTTGCTCATAAACACAATCACCCCATGTTATTATTGTCTGTGACCACAAACACACAAGGACGCTCATTTTTTGGTTTTATAAGTCCATGCGTTGTGTATTTTAATGTGGTTTTCCAGGTAGCGGTGACCAGTATTTAAATGCATTATAACAGGTAATATATATATATATAATGTAATTATACAGGTAATATATATATATATAATGTAATTATACAGGTAATATATATATAATGTAATTATAGAAGTAATATATATATATATAATGTAATTATACAGGTAATATATATATATATAATGTAATTATACAGGTAATATATATATAATGTAATTATAGAAGTAATATATATATATATAATGTAATTATACAGGTAATATATATATATATAATGTAATTATACAGGTAATATATATATAATGTAATTATAGAAGTAATATATATATATATAATGTAATTATACAGGTAATATATATATATAATGTAATTATACAGGTAATATATATATATATAATGTAATTATACAGGTAATATATATATATATAATGTAATTATAGAAGTAATATATATAATGTAATTATACAGGTAATATATATATAATGTAATTATAGAAGTAATATATATATAATGTAATTATACAGGTAAAACACGTAACAAAATGTAAATAAATAATTAAGAAGATAAATTAAAACACGGGGCACTTACTTGGCAACATTCAATCTTTACACGAGCTGCAGGGGATCTGACCAGACCAGGAAGTTCCTCAGCCAATCAGGAGCTTCTCATTCTGCTCTATGGAGGTTGAGGTGCTTTCTGCAATATGTGGCATTTTATGGAATCTTTCTCACCAGGAATAATACAGTCATTCCCAAACCTGCCCTTGGGGAGAAATAACAGGCCAGGTTTGCAGAATTACCTTGTAGGAAATACAGACTGAATCCTGCAATCACTGAGCAGCAAATCATATCCTGTGCTGCGCTTCACATATCCTGCAAACCTCCTGAGCATGGAATAAATATCTATGCATCACTGATGACTTACCTTTGATCTCCAGCTGTTGTGCATCATGGGAAACGTAGTCCAGGATAACACATAACACAATTAGGCGGGCGTCATACGAACGCAGCGATCACGTCCGTGTTGCCGCACAGTTTAACGTCTGTCGTAGCATAGAATCATGAGCAATAGAGACACGCACACGAAGTGCGTCCACACTGAACTGCGCCCGCACAACGCACATGGTAAATGGACGCACGTTAGGCAAGAACGTAAAACCACTAGACGGATGCGCAGAGTGCGCCACGTCTGCATAGCGTTCTGTGAGTGAGATGTCAGACGCAGCGCATTTGCGACGTCCAGCACATTGACGCACAAAATGACTTTTCATATCCTTTCACATTTTTATAATTTTTCATATTAATTTTATTTCCCATAATTCCCTTTTTTTTTCTACGTCCGTCAAAAGAAACGGATCGTATGGTGTCTACAGTATCTTCAGTCAGTGCGTCTGTCCGTTCACACACGCAGAGTGCGCTCAGACTGCGTTCGTCTGACATTAGCCTTATCTTGCAGGTACCTCCCTGAGCAGACGCCAGTCACATTTGACCTCTTGGAGTGGAAGCTCTAGAGGTTCTAGATGTCAGTAGGTTCAGTCTATGAGAATTCCCTGGACATGTCACTAGTTCAGACTCTTTGTAATATTCACAGCGGGTTTAGGTGCAGTGATTTCCTTTTGAAGCCATAGAATAGGTTGTGGTAATTCCCGGGACAGAGATTACAAGATAGCGGGTCATATTACATTAAATGCGCTAAAACGGGGACTAAACAGGGAAAACCTGTGCCTGCAGGATTCCCCATAGCGCCTCGTTTTAGGCGTTAATTCAGCAGCCTGCCCGCTATGCAGCGCTACTCTCCGTGGTAGTCGTGGCAGTGCTTCTGTACCGCCGCAAGTATCACCTCCTGGAGGCCATAGGACTCTATTGAGGGTTGCGCTTCTTGGCCATGAGCCCTGCAAGATCTTGCTCTCATGAGATTGCGCAGCGCTGCGGAGGGAGATTGAGGACTATTTGTTCCCAGTCTCACTCCGCTCCTGGTGGCCAGAGGTGGCAGATCGGGCGATGTTCTTGACGTGGGACGAGAGGTAAGTATCAGATTTACGCGGAAAGCGGAAGTCCATTCTGTGCTTGAATGGAATGCAGAAGTTCATTCTGCGCATGTCCAAGATGGCGGCACCCACATAGCGGAATGGGATGGAGGCGTGAACTGCACGGCAAGCAATTACAGGTGACACCTGGGACCAATTTATTCATCTAAGGACAGTATAAAGTAAACGTGGGGACATGGCATCATTAGACCAGCTGATAAAGCTGTGTGGCACGGCGAAACGCGTTCTGGCATGCTGTTTTATTGTTTTAATATATATTTTATTAAAATCTTTATTTCTTACTACTGCTGTTCTTGAAGTAAATTGCTGGCGGTTTTCTATTGGGTTTCTCCTGCAAAATAAAAAAAACCCATGGGTGACTTCTTAGAGCTATGGAAGCTCCTCCAAATGTAAGTGGGAAATTGGCTGAAAATTGATTGCCTTTTAAAAGCATCATAGATCTGCACTAGGGGTCCCCTCTCTTTTTTCTGCTTTTATTCCATGTGGAGAATAAATGGTGTAAGGTGTATGGGCCACCTGAGAAATCAGAAGGAAAAAACCCACAGGCGTGAAGCCACTCAGAGCCGGTGCTGGGGCTCCTTGTTTGTGAGTTCAATCCTCTTATAATACACTTAAATTACATTACACTTATTATAATTATAATTACACTTAAAGTCACTTAACATAGTGCTTAGATATCTACGCGTTACCACTAACACTAGCGTTAGGATTGTAATAAGGCCCAGAGCCGGCTGCTTTATCAATGGGTTCCCCAGCTGAGCCTTCATTTCTCTGCCGTTTCTGCTTCATCACTCGATTTAGTCACGTTACATAAGACGCTATTACAAAATACAATTTCCCTTTTTTTGCCTTTAAATAATTAGGCAGATCCTGCTGACAGTCACAATAATTTTCTTCTTTTTGGTGATTTTACTCACCTTTTGTCCGACAACGTGCGCTGCTCCTCCTCTTCGGCTCAGGGACTCCCAAACCCGGAAGTCCCCGAAACCTTTAAAATCTTTGCACAATTTACGCACACAAGTTCCGTAGCGCCTGCGCAGAGCGATGGGTGGGAGCTGCACGCGCATGCACAGATCTGATCGACGCTGCCTCTCTGAGAGCGCTCACTACAGCGATTGGTCTCAGAGGGTGACGTCGCCCGCTCTCTCTGTGTGACATCACTAGTGACTGACAGTCAGGAAATTCCAAATTCCCGACTGCTGGTGACACAGGGTGGAGGAAACTCCTCTGCTTCACCCAGCTTTTCTGCCAGATTGGGGGAGCTGGGAGATAGGGGGGGGGACACTCCTCACATTCGGACCACTTTATAAATGTAAAAAAGTCAGAATAAGTACACTGTCCCATTAAGGAAATTCCCCCTGAAGCTGGAGGACAAGTTTCTGCCAACGGAGCCTTTGTGACAACAATAAATACAAACAGGTGAAGCTGGTCACTAGAGGAAAGGAAAGAGGGAGGATAGGAGTAAAACCCACAGACGTGACCGAGACGAGACAAGACGCCCGAATCCTCACAGGAAGTAAAGACAAGTAAATGTTATATTTAATAAATAAATCGCTTTAATAAACACAACACATGAACAAGAAACATAAACATTCTATGAATTAGAGAAAACACGAATTTCTCTCCCACAAAAATCCAACATAATCAGGATATTAATGTGAGATTCCAGACGACGAATCACAATCCCCCTTTATTCTGACATTTCATACATTCACTGTGTGTGTTTGTCTGTTTGTGTTGTTGTGTAGTTGTGTCATTGTGATTATTGTATGAACATATGACACTTTCCATGGCTCTGTCTCCGCGTGTTTCATGTTTCGGGGCGGCCGTCACAAATATTACATTCACTGTTTCAGGAATCATATTTAAAATATCACAAAGTATAAACACCACGAGGCGACGTGTAACCGGGCAGACTCTTTCCCGGTGCTGCAGGATCCGGATCTCCATCCTATCCCAGAACTCTGCAGAGAAACCCAGGATCCGGCACATTAACGTGAGTTTATTAGGGAGGCGGTCGCTGCGTTTCAGCCCATTTAAGGTGTTTATATAGTGACCCCTCCCCTATATATAATCATTATTCAGGTCACACGGCATCGGATCCCGCGTTAAACAAACGGGAGAAACTGGAGCATAATTTACTTCTTTATAGTTTCTGTTCTGTTTTTCTAGAAGATTCCGTAATTTCCCCTCAGGTTTTAGTTTTCCGTTGTCACTTTCCAGTCGCAGTGTTTTCTGTTCAGGAGATTCCAGTGATTTATGCTTCACTATAGCCATTAATATATATTTCTCCTTTTCTTTATTGCCCAAATAACAGTCACACACGCTGGTCATACGACAGGTCCCGTCTGTGTTTCTCCTGATGTTGACACAGTAGGGGTTCAGCGTCTGCCATTGATCTCCAGAAGATTCCGCTCTCTGTATCCATGATATGTCGATGTCCTCGGGGTAGAATCCGTCCACTTTCAACTCAAACCTTCCGCCCCGGCGTCGTGTAATATCTGATATTTGGGGTTTCTTCGTATATTCTGTTTGTAGGAGATAAAGTGTCGTCAGTCAGTGAAACAATGTGCGGCGTCATCACACAACTACACAATAAAACAACACATAATGAAGTGATCTGCGGCGTCTCCAGTGACAGCTTAAATGTAAAAGTTATTATTATGGCAAACTTACAGGGTTATCCAAAGAGATTCGAAAAGTCACCGCACGTTCGGTGACTTTTCGTTCTCTTCAATTCGGTTCCTTTTGCCGATTGCATTTCGGTGACCCTGCGGTGTATTCAGCAAGCACAACAGGGTCCCCGAATTGCAGGGAAAAGCTGCCGAAAACCTGACGAAAACTAACCGAATGCACGCTGAAAACAAGCAAAAACATCTGGATTAACCTTCGAAAAAGCCGAACAGGAGCCGAATCACACAGAGCCGAAGCAGCTGTGACGTAGAGGAGGCAGTGAATAAATTAGAAAAACCATTTGTATGAATCTGGGAAAAAGAAACGCTGTTTGCAAAGAAACTACTGAGCGAAAATGTCTGAAATTTTCACAGGAGGTCCAGGAATGATAATAAAGAGGGCTGTTACAAAAAAAATAAGCAAACTGAAAAAAAAAAAAAAAAAAATCGGACTTTTTAAAAAAAAAAAAAAAAATCAGAAAAATGCTTAAAGTATCCTAAAAAATCAATGCATAAAGAGACTTTTTGCTGCAGAATTTTATAATGAACGGTTTATTAGATATTGAATTAAAACGGGAATATTTTTAACATTGAAGTCTATGGGATTCTCCTGAATTAACTTGCCGAATTAAACCACCGAATGGCAGGACATTAGGGGAACCTTTCACTGCTGGTTTGTGTTCTCTGAATAGCCGAAGCAGTGCTTTTTCATGGGGATTTCACTGCCCTCGAACAGGGACCGAACAGGCACCGTATGTGCAGGCAATTCGCCAGGATTTGGCGAATTGCCTGCTCTCTGGATAGCCGAATGGCCAGGGAAGGGAACCGAACGCTGATTTTCAGCGTTCGGTTACCTTTCTCAAGCAATTCGATCTCTTTGAATAACCCCCAAAGATTTTTTAAATGCAAACGTTTTGATCCCTATTCCTTCCCTAATGCTAAAGCGTCGATGCTAACGGGGGATAATGTGCGTCTGCAGGTTTCCTCGTAGCGTCCCCATTTTAGCGTTAGATTCTGGGGTAGGCGCCACCTCGGCTCCTTGTCCCGGAATGAAGCGCATTCTGCACCACTGCGAGTATTACCTACTAGAGTACATAGGACTCCATGCAGGGTTGCGCTGCTGGGTCGCGAGCCCTGTGCGATCTCGCTCTCGCGGAGTGATCACGGAGGGAGACTGGGAATTATTTGTTGCAGCCAGGAGAAGCGGCGGGTCGGGCCACCAATGAGAGGTGAGTATCAGATTTATTGGGGGTTATTGGGTGTTAAATGATTCTGCAGAAGTGATATCCCCTTCTAAAGCTGGTGCTACATGATAATATTTTGGTTAACCCATCGCTGCGGTAATTAGCGTTTAGCACTTTGTAATACCTCACTTATCCTAACGCTAATTACTGATTGGCTGCCCATGTTAAGTATAGGATGCGTAGAGTACATATTGTAATATGAAATTTCTCATATTATTTTTTCTTAAATAAAAATATCTAAGGGCACTATTCCCTCGTTAATGCTATCGTTAACTCTAACGCATGCAGAGAGAGACAAATAGTCCACAGTCTCCTTTCGAGATCACTGCACGACACTGTGCGATGTCACGAGAGCGAGATCAGGCAGGTCCTATGGACTCCAGGAGGTGATACTCGCAGAGGTATCGCAGACGGTAGCGTTGCATTACGGGGCACGCTACTGAATTAGCACCTGCCCCGCAATATGGTGCTAAAACAGGGACGCCACGGGGAGACCTGCAGGCACAGGTTTTCTCGGTCAGCGTCCCCGTTTCATCGCCTAGGACGGAATGAGGCCCTAAATTTCTGCCATAATAATTATTTTTACTAACAAAATCATTTTCACATTTAAACAATAACTATACATTAAATTAATTTTATATAAAATGTATACATTTTTATATTGTTAAAACATCACCGTCAATGTGATTTTGAAGATCGCCGCACTCACAGGTCCTTCAATGGGCATTCCCTGGGGAACGTCTCACCCGGGTTGTGAGAACGAGCAAAGTCACAAAAAAGTTTTCAGTGTTTGCAGCAAGGGTTTTTCCCGCAGGCGAGGCTCGCGACTTTAAATCTGGCGAGCAGCCCCGGCATCACAGAAATCTCTGCTCGTTCCGCTATTTTATTATACTGTGTGTTAGTAAAGGTGTTTGAGATCATTGGGGTATGTTGTGCAATTTCTACACTTTTAGTTTTAACCCCTTAATGCCACCAGGCATGCTATGCCGTCCTGTTGACAAGTGTACCTGAACGGCGAGAGATGGCATAGCACGCCCGGCGGCTCTCCAGCGACTCTTCCGCCCCTTCTCCCTGGCCGCTGGACATTGATCTCTGCAATTGGCTGTGCAGGCAGGCTCCT
The DNA here is from genome assembly GCA_009667805.1 of Leptobrachium leishanense. NCBI lineage: Eukaryota > Metazoa > Chordata > Amphibia > Anura > Megophryidae > Leptobrachium > Leptobrachium leishanense. The sequence goes on from RXON01003675.1 coordinate 29,639, forward strand.
CGCATTCAGGCAGTGGCTCCGGATTCTCGAGATCCTACGCTTATAACGGCGAGATCGCGCGTCTCCAGTGGACGGGCTTAAATGTTATTCACTTTCTGAGATCTGACGGCTCGGAACATCCTGCCCTTAGTCATATTTGTATTTGGAATCGAGCAGATAACTGAATGTTTTGGGTTTAGGAATATAAAAAATAACACAGGGGTTAATCACAAAGCGCCGGTGTTTGCCGGTGTTTGCCGGTGTTTGCCGCTTTTGCAAAATTGACGTAAGAAGCTTCACAGTAAAGTTTGTCCTGTTACTTTCTGGATTTCAGTTTTGTGAAATGCCGGCATTTGTTGGTTCTGCAATACCGGCAATTTGTTTGTAACTCTGGCACTTTGTAATTAACCCCTTATATAAAGTTATTTGACGCACTGTGGATCAGAGGAAACAGTATGTGCTTCTGCAGGTCACCCACCTGTCAGTAAAGGTCCCGTCCTCTTCTCTATCGGCTCCTCCAGGGTGGGATGTGTCACTCGGCAGATGAATTCTGCTCCTCGGTCTCTTTCTGGGTGTGGAGTGAATGTCAGACGAGTCACTCGGGTAAATGTGTTATCCTTCTCTTCATCTGATTTAATACATGGGATTACATAACCTCTGGTCAGGTGGAGTTTAATCTCAGACTCGTTTCCCTTTTCCTTCTTAATCCATTGCACAGACAGAGAATCAGGGAAATACCCAGAGATCTTACAGCTCAGGGCGACTTCTTTACCAGCTTCCAGTTTGGGGATAATATCTTCCATCACTGGACGCCAGGGGAGATCTGCAAGAAGAAGACACCAAGCATCAACACTCTCACATCTCAGAATGTTACTCTATAGTGTCATACAGGATCTGGCAATTGCCTTATGCAATGGGCTAGACACTCTGTGACATCATCAAGTAGCCTGAAACAGTTAGTGCTGCTGACATCATCGTGCGAGAAGCACCTGAGAGGAGGATAGAGAATGGTTGAGTTGGTTTGGAGGTTGGAAGCTGTGGGAGCAGCAAAGCAGACAGTGAAGATCAGATGATGGAGAATAGAAATATAGGAAATGTGACGACTCAATAGATCATATAAAATAATACACAAATAATGGAATGAAAGGAAAACTGATAGAGAGAAAAGAACAACTCTGTATGTCACATCAAGGAAGGGTCACAACTGCAGGAGCAGAGGCTACAGAAATGTAACTGGGAAAAGGGGGGAGGGGGGCTCCTAAACATGGACTGAGCTATACAGAGTAAAATGCAAGGGGGGGTAATATAAGGCGACATCTCATATTCATACAGCATTACCAAACCACTAGAGCAGGACACACGGCGTATCTCCTCACCTCTCCCCGTCCAGGATCTTATTTCAGGGACATCCAGAGATTCGTGTTTCCATTGTACAGATACTTTATACTGAGGATTGATAAAAACGGACCCTAAAACAGAGAACACGCTGGAGACATTGAAGGTTTGATCCTCTCCACGTGTCACTGTGCCTTTGGATGTTATTGTAGATCTGGACTTTCCCTCTTCACTGGTCCATGTGATTTCTATATCTTTGGGATAAAAACCCTGTAAGTTTAAGTGAAATTGAACTCGGGAATTATCCCTCAGTGTCATCTCTATGGGCTCAACCAGATGCGGCTTCGCTGGAAAAAAATAATGACATTAAGAGCAATTGACAGACGTTTCTTAATTTATGAAAATACTTTCATACACATTTATACAGATAGTTAGTGGATTCGGCTGCAAGAGGTAATAATTGAAAGACAATAACCAATGGAAACCAAAAACCTGATCCATCACAGACCAACCTCTCTCTGCTTCAGACTAGAGTGTCAGGAGGTCTCTCTCTAAGTGGTCCCCTGTCTATCAGCATGGAGTCCTGTTCCATGGTTGTGGTTACGCTCAGCGTTAGAGCCAAACAACGTAACAGGTTGACAATTTAGCTTCATTTCCCGCGTGTTATTCTCACCGAGCTGCAATCTCTGCTCCTCACTGTGACATTTTATATAGGAGCCGTTATTGTGCCGGAGGCGAATGAAGAACCAGCTGTTCCAGCCTTACTCATTCCTTATTTACAACAAAGTTTATTATTTATAAATAATATCTCCTAAACCCTGGCGTCTTTCTCTTTTGTGAAATCACTTAACACATTAATTTAAACCAACTAGATAATCCTTTATTCATCTCACATCCCTCTGTGAAGAGAGTGGCGCGATCCACCGCTACCTCTCTCCGAACGAAGCTGAACAAATAGTTCCCAGTGTTCTCCTGTGTATCCTTCGCCGTCTACGCATGATCCCACTCACGTTATCTCATGCAAAAATCAACTGTAGTCGCACCTTGCTCCATGGAGTCCTATGGACGTCTGCAGCGTCGCACAGCATTACGTTCGTATTGTGAGTGTTAATGGCCAGTCGCAAAAGGGAGTTACTTTTCCATGTTCAGCTTTCCATTGATGCCTGTGGAGGAATAGGGTCCAGACGATATCCACAGCATCTCCAAATAACTGGGGAGGACACAGCACATCCCTCTCACTGCAAGTCCCTCTACATTACATTTCTGACGTTAACGCTCACCTGCATGAGCATTAACGTTAACGGTGGTGTTTACCGCATATTACAATCCAAACGCAAACGGGTTATGCTTTTCAGCATGAGTTTACTGCACTTTGCGCTCCCTATACTTAACATGGGGAGCACTAACAGGGTAATTCAAAGAGATCCGAATTGCTTGAGAAAGGTAACCGAACGCTGACATTCAGCATTCAGGTACCTTTCTTGGCCATTTGGCTATCCACAGAGTTGCCAAATCCTGGCGAATTGCCTGCACATACGGTGCCTGTTCGGTGCCTGTTCGAGGGCAGTGAAATCCCCATAGAGAAGCACTGCTTCGGCTATTCAGAGAACACAAACCAGCAGTGAAAGGTTCCCCTAATGCCCTGCCATTCAGTGGTTTAATTCGGCAAGTTTATTCAGGCGAATCCCATAGGCTTCAATGTTAAAAATATTCCGGTTTTAATTCAATATCTAATAAACCGTTCATTATAATATTCTGCAGGAAAGAGTCTCTTTAATTATACATTTTTTTATGATATTTTAAGCATTTTTCTGGATTTTTTTTAACAAAAAAAGTTCGATTTTATTTTTAACTTTACTTATTTTTTCTGTAACAGCCCTTTTTATTATCATTCATTGGATCATATGTAAATTTCAGACATTTTCGCTCAGTAGTTTCTTTGCAAACAGCGTTTCACTTTCAAACATTCATACAAACTGTTTTTCTAATTTATTCATTGCATTCGTCTGCAGTGTCGGGTTTTTCCAGCGGCTGCGCTGCATGTGATCGGCTCCTGTTCGGGTTTTTTCGTGGGTTTCGGCAAGTTAATCCAGATGTTTTTGTGGGTTTTCGGCGTGCATTCGGTGGGTTTTGCGGTTAGTTTTCATCGGGTTTGCGGCAGCCTTTCCCTGCAATTCGGGGACCCTGTGGTGCTTGCTGAATACACCGCAGGGTCGCCGGAATGGGATCGGCAAAACAAACTGAATTGAAGAGAACGAAAAGTCACCGAACGTGCAGTGACTTTTCGAATCTCTTCGATTTACCCTGAAAGTGTTAATCAGCGCTGCAGAATCCGTTAACATCATCCAAAAAAAATAAAAACCAAGTCAGATACTCACCTCCTGTCCCGTGGCGAGGACCGCCTCCTCCATCCAGCAGGAGCAGGGAAAGACTGGGGGAAAAAGTCCCCCCAGTCTCTCCCTGCGTATCACTACGCCGACTGGCTGGATCTCGCGAGGTGAGATCCGACTAGTCATGTGACCGGTAGGGGGATACTCAATGGAGCCTTATGGAATATTTTTTTGTTTTTGCTACAAAGGCCTCAATGAGAAAATCCCTGAGTCTCTTTGACTGCTCAGAATTAGCCAATCATATCATCCACAAGCAGTGACGTGCGGTGAGCTCAGTGGCTGGTGAGGCACTGGCTAGTATCAGGGCCAGACATACACAGGTTACTTAGATTCAGGTTCAGGGCTCCCTAGGCTCTGGCTGCTCTCAAGGCTCCCCTGGATATCTGGCTGCTGTCATGGCCTCCCAAGGATATCTGGCTGCTGTCATGGCCTCCCCAGGATATCTGGCTGCTGTCATGGCCTCCCAAGGATATCTGGCTGCTGTCATGGCTTCCCCGGGATATCTGGCTGCTGTCATGGCCTCCCCAGGATATCTGGCTGCTATCATGGCCTCCCCGGGATATCTGGCTGCTGTCATGGCCTCCCCGGGATATCTGGCTGCTGTCATGGCCTCCCCTGGATATCTGGCTGCTCTCCAGGCACACAGCCCCGCGGCACGCCCCCCGTGACTGAAGAGGACAGTCACATGACTGTCCTGTGTCAATCTATCCATGGAAGGCCTGCCTCCCATGGAGTCATTTTTTTTGTAATTGCTTGAGACCAATGGTGCTTTCCCATTGGTCCAAGCATTTCCATTGCCCTCAGTACCTCTCTGAGGCACTGAAGAGCATAGATTCAGGAAGTAGGCGGCAGCAGACACACGCTGCAAACTTCAATCCGAAGCTATTCGGCCAGCTTGAGCTACGAAATTAGCGTAGCGTTCAACTACGCAAATTGTGTAGGCCCGGAGCAGGCTGCCGCTGCTGAGTGATTCACACACAGCCAGCAAACTCAAGGGGAAAGAAAGCGAAGGAGCAGGTGAGTATGTGAACTTCTTAATTTTTTTATTTTACAAATTTATAGTCCCCAATTGAGTGTTGGCAGGTGAGGCCCTGCCTCACCTGCCGCCCCTTACTGCACGTCCCTGTCCACAAGGTTAGTGATGTGGATTGGCTGTGCTGGCCTGCTTCACATCAGAGCCAGTTAGCGGTGGCGATGCTGGAGTAGTGCTGCGATAGGTGATAAGTGTGCCCTTCTTTGGCTGATGATGTGCTGTGACAATCACTTTTCCTCTAGGGAATGTGATGTTTCGTTTTTATGCTGCTGAGGCACTTGTGCAAATCGGATGCAGAATTAAGGATAAGCGTGATGCTGTTTTTATTATAATATAGCAGAGCTGCTGAATGACCATTACTCACAGAGAGGCAAACTGCCAACTGACTCACACAGTGCAAAGGTCAGCAGACAATTTTAACAGTTTTTTGTGACTGTCACAGCACGTAACGTGGCATGAAGGGATTAATAAACTCACCCATTACTCTGAGTTTCCCAGTTCGTGTCTCTATGTGCGTCTTTATACTGGGGTGCTGCACCCTGCAAATGTATTGCACCCCCTGGTGAGTCTCCAGGCTGGGGATGTCAGTCAGGATTGTGGAGCAGCTGTATGTTAAATCGGATTCTCTCTTGCTCTTCATATGAAACATATTTTCAGGCAGTGAGGTCTCCTCTTCACTCCCATCCTTTATAATCAGCCAATTCACTGTCAGCGCATCAGGGAAATACTGTGAGATTTTACATTCCAGATCTAGACGGGAGACGTGAAATAGCAGGGGCGTCTGTATGGCTCCTACAACTGGAGTCCAGGGGAAATCTGTGAAAAGACAGAGACGACCCTGATACAACAATCCACAACACGATACAGCTTGAATGATAATATAGAAGGAACAAAACATCATCTGATTAAATACAGGTTTTTCACTAGTCAGTTCCGTACACACAGCAACACTATAGGGGTTATTCAGGGAGCACCGAAATGTCACCGACATTTCAGTGCTCTCTTGTTCCCCGCACTTTGGGGAATCAAAGTTCCCCACCCTGCGGTGTATTCAGCATTTACCACAGGGTCCCAGGAGTGCAGGGAAAACCTGCCGAACAATCACCGAACACCCGCCGATAACCCACCGGAACCACCGCAAAATACACGCCGAACACATCGGAAAAAGCCGCCGAGCCGCAGATCACAGAGCATAGCAGTCGCCAGAAAAAGCTGACAAACTAATGAACAGGGTAAAAAGTGTAGCGCTCACTCCTGGAGGAGCCGCTGAAATTGAACCTCTGGTCAGTCTCCCCGCACTAGGGAATAAATATACTCCAGCACCGTTGTGGATTTTATAAATTATATAGTTTACTAGAATAAATGGCATATAATGAATAACACGGTGTTCATAGATATCTTTACAGTACTTCGTAATGCGGGAAACGCGCAGCGGAAAAGAAATACGATGCTTCGTATTTCGAGGAAACCCGCAGCGGAAAAGAAAATGGAAAATTATCTTTAACCCCTTTGTGATTGGGGAGTGATTCCCGCACAGGTTGTGTCCCGGAATGTAAGTGTGTGTGTGTTATGGTACCCGGGTACACTATTCAACTGGCCAGTGAATTTCTCAAGATGTATCTTCGACTAGTCAAGTTGGGGCCCTGTGGGTTTTAGAAACAAACAGCAGCGTGCTTTCTTGGTTTTTTACAACAGCCTAGAAGGCCTCTCACCCATCCGCCAGATACTTGAGGCTCCGCTGGACCCAGGACGTCTCTCCGCTCGATATTGACTGGGCTCTCTTGGCTTCTGGATCCGCTGTCTGGCTTTCTGCTCCTGCCGCGACTTGTCCAGCTTACCGCCTGCTCACCCAGTCCGATCGACCTGCGGTACTCCTTACTCAGGGTCTTCTGGCTTCCTCAATAGCAGCTTGGGTAATCTTGTGGATCACTGGGTCTCCCTTTGGTAAGGCTGAGTAACCCGATCTGTAACTCCGTTAGGCCACACCTGCGCTCTGGCCTGGACACTCTTACGTTCTGCAGCACTGTGTCTTGTCTCTCTCACTCCCTGGCGCGCTCTGCCAGCTCTCTCAAAGAGGCTCAGGATATAAGTCTCTGTGTCCCACCCACTTCCTGTGTCCGTTCCCAAAGCATGCCGGGAAATGTAGTCCCAATGTAATATTCAGTGTCTCACATTCGCTTGTCTCCCTCCGGTGGCCAAAAATAGGTATTGCCACAATAAGGAATTAAACACAGCACTACACTCTCCCCCTCCTAGAACTCTTGGGTCTCTCCAAGGAGGTGCAACAGTTACATTACATTTCAACACAGTTTAGGCAACATATACAGGTTCAGCAGCAAGCATACAGTGGGTTAGATACACTTCCTCAAGTTGACTCATATTTTGGGCTACCTCAGCTAACATAGCAGACACTTCGGGCAACCTTCGCACTGTGGTGACGGCCTCTTCAGTGCTATGTCCTGGTGAGTCGTAGGTGAGTCGCTGGGGCGGTCGAACAGAGCGTTTTGGTTCTGGCTCAATCAGTTCCTCTTCAGGTGGAAGTACTATAGGCGCTGGCTCAGTCCTTCTTTCTACCACTGGAGCAGACACCTCTTCGGAGTATGATCCTTCCAGTGAAGGCATAGAACTGTAGTCATAAGATTCGACTTCAGGAACTACAGGGATTGCAATAGTCTCAGAGAAACTTCTAACAGAAATTCAGGAGCTTCAGGCCGCAAATTACTTTCCCACCGTTCAGGAACTGTGATAACCTCCTCAGGTTCCGGTGAGCGCATCCAGTCCAGACAAAAACTCTCTTCCTCACTGTCCCTTTCGCTCTCTTCGACAACCCGGGTCTGCTGAGACCGAGTAACAGGAGGCAAACGTGGAGCAGGCGGATACGGCAGAGGAAGTTCGTCCCCAACTGGCATCCTCACAGCCTCTCTCAAAGGTAACAAATGGTTCCGGTGCCAGTTCTTAAGAGGCCCAGCCTTTCCATCCGGCCGGATTTGATACACCAGCAGACCCGGCAGTTGCTTGCAGACAATGTAGACTTGAGAACTCCATCTATCCGCCAACTTTTGCCTCGCAGCAGCACCCAAGTTCTTCAACAAAACCCTATCTCCGGGTTGCAGATCCTGTATCCGAACTTTCAAGTCATAGTTCCTTTTGTTCCTTTGCTCCCTGTTTCCTGAGGTCAAACGGGCCTGTTCAAACGCAGAGGCCAGATTCTTTCGAAGTCTATCCACGTAATTTCTATGGGAAGCTACCGACGTCTGGTCTAGAGATAACCCAAACGCCAAATCAACCGGCAGTCGAGCTTCTCTTCCGAACATAAGACGGTACGGTGAGTATCCTGTGGCATCACTCTCCGTACTGTTATATGCATGCACCAGAGTAGCTATGTGACGACTCCAACTCTGCTTCTCTGTGTTTGACAATGTCCCCAGCATATTTAGCAGCGTGCGATTAAACCTTTCAGGCTGAGCATCACCTTGAGAGTGATATGGTGTAGTTCGGGTCTTTTGGATTCCCAACAGTTCCAACAATTGCCCAACAAGCCGGCTTTCAAAGTCTCTACCCTGATCAGAGTGTATTCTCCTTGGTAGGCCGTAGTGAACGAAGAACTTCTCCATCAGAACCTTTGCTACTGTCGGAGCGCGTTGGTATTTCGTGGAAAAGGCTTGAGCGTAACGTGTGAAGTGATCAGTCACTACTAGAATGTTCCCTTGCCCACTAGCATCCGGCTCTAAGCACAAGAAGTCAATGCACACCAAATCCATGGGTCCCTGACTCTGCAGATGGCTCATTGGAGCGGTTCGGGTCGGTAAAGTCTTCCTCTGAATACACCTCAGACATGAATGGCAGTAACTTTCCACTTCAGCTGTCATGCAAGGCCAATAGAACCGGTCTCGCACCAGCTTAAAAGTCCTTTCAGCGCCCAAATGTCCATGCTCATTATGTAACGATCGCAGCACACTCTCCCTATGTTTAGTGGGAAGGAATAACTGTTGGGTCTCTTCAGCATTGGTTGAGGGGCCCCTTCAGTAGACCACCCCATCCAACATCTTCAACCGTTCCCACTCTTTGTAGACCAATCTGGCTCCATCTGGGGAATTGGTCAGCAGAATTTCACGCTGGTTCGCAGTTAGGGCCTTTATGGTTAACGCAATTAAAGGGTCTCTGGCCTGATCAGCTTTCAGGTCCTGTTTTGAAGAAGTAGGTAGACTTTCATCCCTCAATTGCGTAGGGTTGCAGTAGAACTCCGGAACAGCCGCAGCCATGACTCCTATGGCCTCCGCTTCAATCCCTCCCTTGACCCGGCGCTCTGCTCCTTGACACAAAGCTTGGACCCTGTCTGGAGTTAACTGAGTCCATTCTGCAGCGTAGGGTCTTCGACAAAGCATCAGCATTTCGATTATTCACCCCAGGGCGATACTTCAGGCTGAACCGAAACCCTGACAGAGCGGCCAACCACCGATGTCCTGTTGCGTCCAGTTTTGCAGTAGTAAGGATATAGGTAAGAGGATTGTTATCCGTCTTTATCACAAACTCGGCTCCATACAGATAGTCCTTTAGCTTGTCTACCACTGCCCACTTTAAGGCTAGGAACTCCAACTTGTGGGTAGGGTAGTTCTTCTCTGAAGGCGTAAGGCTCCGGCTCACGTACGCTACAGGCCTCAGCAATCCACCATGCTCTTGATACAGGACTCCTCCTAGACCTTCTCTGCTGGCATCCACATGTAACTCATACAGCTTGTGAGGGTCCGCATAGGCCAAGACAGGAGCTCGAGTTAGACTCTCTTTCAGCTTCAAGAAAGCACCTTCACATTGACTAGTCCATACTCCCTGTATGGACTCTCGAGCTTTCCTTGGTCCTGGAGCTGACGGGTTTTGGTCAGAGACCTTGCAACCTTCTTCTGTGCTTTCCTTCTGTAGGAGTTTGTTCAGTGGTTGAGCTATTTTTGCGAATCCTCCTACAAATCTTCGATAATAGGAACAGAACCCCAAGAAAGATCTAAGTTCAGTGACGTTTCGGGGTCTAGGCCAAGAAGCTACGGCCTCCAACTTCCGAGGATCTGTTGAAACACCTTCTGCTGAGACCACATGTCAAAAATACTTAACAGACGGTAGGCAGAATTGACATTTCTCCAGAGACAGTTTCAATCCCTCTTCATGGAGCCTCTTCAAGACCTTCTCCAAACGTTGCTCATGTTCTTCCAGAGTCTTCCCGAACACAATTATGTCATCCAGGTACACTAATACTTTGATCAGATTCATGTCCCCGACTGTCTTCTCCATTAACCGTTGGAACATGGCTGGAGCCCCCGTAAGGCCTTGAGGCATTCTGTTGAATTCAAAGAACCCCAGTGGACAGATGAACGCAGTCTTGTCTTTGCCTTCAGGATGCATTGGTATCTGGTGATACCCACTTCGCAGGTCTAGTACACTAAACCATTTTGCTCCAGACAAACACTGTAAGGCATCTTCTATCCGAGGAGTAGCATATTGGTCTGGGATGGTTCTCCGATTCAGCGTGCGATAGTCTATGCCTAGGCGGACAGAACCATTCTTCTTCCGGACCATCACTATTGGAGATGCGTATGGACTCCTGGACTCTTGGATCACCTTGGTTCTTTGCAGTTCATTCAGCTGTTCTCGCAGATCATCCAAGTCTCCCAGCGGAACTCGTCTTGACCTTTCACGAAACGGCTTGTCTTCTTGTAATCGAATGCGGTGCTCGGTACTTTTAGCTAGGCCTACGTCGAACTCATCTTTCGAGAACAATTCTCTCCAGTTTAGAACTTGAGACTGAAGACGTTTCTTCCATTCAGGTGAAATGGGAGCGTCCTTGGGGTAGAATCTTTCATCTGGAATCTCTTTATCCACTCCCCCTCCTAAATCGGTAGGAGAGAGAGGCGTAGCAGACGCTACTTGCCCGATATGCATTCGTGCTTTAAGGACTACTGGAGAATCAGACACATTGCACACGCTGACTGAGACTCTTCCGCGTGTTCTTTTCAAAGCTTTAGTGGAGATTATTTCAGCGATTACTTCTACTCCGGCTTCACTCCCGGGATTTAAATCGTTTTCCAGTACCACATAGGGACCTGGTTGCGATCCGTTCAACTTGACTGAAGCCCGAAAACTCATTACTTCTCCTGCTTGCAGAACCTTATCTGTTCCTTCCAATCTCCACAGGCGCCCCACTTCAGCAGGCGCCTTCTGTTCTTCGACCATTCTCTGATAGATTGAACGTAACATTGGGTGTACTCCTTTAGTAGAACCTTCTTCCAGCACGATAGGTGTCAGGAGACGTCGCACCAAATCAGTATTCGTCCCCACTATCATGGAACTCCTGTTTGCCCCTGGAGGCCGAGGACACACAATGGCCAATGCATCACAACCTCCGGACTGTCCGATGACTTCGGATCCGATCTCCAACTTCACCTGTAGATACCCGTCATAGGGGAGTTTCTCAGTTCCGATGCCCCAGATTTCCAGATCCTTCAATTTCTGTAGAGGTATGTGCTTCAAGTGTTTCTCATAGAAATCTCTGTAAATCAATGTCACTTGAGCCCCTGAGTCCAACAGAGCTTTAGTGTAGACTCCCTCCACTTGGATTGGCACAATAGGGGAAGGACCTATCAGCTGGTCAGGAAACTTGGTTGTAGTAACAGGAAGTTTAGACCCAGTTTGTGTACCCTGGCCTTCTTCTTGGCCCTTGTAGGTTTTGGGTGTGCATTGCTTCCCCATGACGTAGGTCCGGATGCCAAGGGAGTGACTCTTTCAGTCCTGGCAGGCTCGGCAGTTGGCCAGACTTTGGGCCTTCTCGCCCTCTTAGTCCTGGCTTGATTTTTGGAGCGGGTTTCAACCTTCGGGCACCTGGTTTGCTCCCTTACCAGGACCCTCTGGAGTTTCCCGCCTGCAGGGCGGACAATAGTTTCCCCACAGCTTCTAGGAGTTCTTTGATCGGTTTCTTTTCAGCCCTCCCCTGTGGGCATTGAGCCCTGAAGTGGCCGATTTCCCCGCAGCCAAAACATTTCTTTCTCGTGAGTGTGGGCATATTTCCTTCTTGCGGTTCACTTGGAGACCCCCTGTTCGAGGCTACAGCAACCCCTTCAGTTCTGGTGTCTTTAGCCGACAGCAACGTCATTAACTCCAACATTTGCAACATCTGTGTTTTTAAAGCCAGCACTTCAGTCTGTATGTCTGCTACACCGAGAGTTCCTATTTCTGCGGTGAAAACTGTGTGCGAAGCATTTGCAACCTTTTAGCCTTAATCAAGGCCTCTTCTTCACGGATAGCTTTGATCAGTTTGGAATAGGTCAGTCTCGTGTTCTGGTATCTAGTCTGAAATTTCAACATTATGGGATCCAGCGGGAGTGCTCCCTTGAAAATTTGATCCATCAAAGCTTTGCTTGCCTGACTCGGTTGCATGCCCCCTTTAAGAATGACCTGATGGATGATTTTATCCAGCCGCCAGACATATGTGGACAATTCTTCCCCTTCCTTTTGATCGGTGTGAGAGAACTTGTGCATAAGCTCGGCACAATCCTCCACTCCCCTGAAATTTTCCTGTAAAGCTTCTAGATACTCTGCAGCAGTGCAGCAGGGCTTGTCCCTTTTTAGATTTCGAATGACATCTGAAGCAGGACCTCTTAGGCTCTCGATCAACCTTTGTCTCTTCACGGTGTCAGCAACTTCCCCTTCTTCCACTGCTTGCACTGCCTGATCTATCCAAGTCTCAAAGTCCTCTTCTCCAGTTGGCACAGGGACCGTACCAGAATAAAACCGTAACTTGCGATATCCGTAATTTGGAGACACAGCAGAGTTTTTGGCTAGTGTTTCCACCAATTTCCCCATAGTGGTGAAAAATGTAGCAGGAGGGAACCTTGTAGTTGGGGTAACATCGGGAACATTCGCGTGATCACCGCGTGGCGTACTTGGCTGAATCAGTTGGACTTCCACCTCATCGGTCAGCTTCACGCTCGCGCCTTGAAAACACACTGGAACACCCTTTCTCCACTCAAAAAGAACATACGTGTGAGGGGTATCTGGGTTCGCTTTAATGTCCAGGATTAACCCCCGATTATCTGGTGTCAGCATGGCCACGGCCTGGCGAATCTGATCTTCGGCCCAAGTGTCTGCAGGAATATCCATAACTATACATAATTCTATCTGACTACTGTGCTCTTTACACCATTTGGCAGCAGTGTCTGGATCCATATTTAACCCTTTAATTGCGGTTTTTCCAGAGACTTAATCCCGGAAACGAGCCCCCACGTGTAGCGCTCACTCCCGGAGGAGCCGCTGAAATTGAACCTCGGGTCAGTCTCCCCGCACTAGGGAATAAATATACTCCAGCACCGTTGTGGATTTTATAAATTATATAGTTTACTAGAATAAATGGCATATAATGAATAACACGGTGTTCGTAGATATCTTTACAGTACTTCGTAATGCGGGAAACGCGCAGCGGAAAAGAAATACGATGCTCCGTATTTCGAGGAAACGCGCAGCAGAAAAGAAATACAAGGTTTCGTAATTCGAGAAACGCGCAGCGGAAAAGAAAATGGAAAATTATCTTTAACCCCTTTGTGATTGGGGAGTGAGTCCCGCACAGGTTGTGTCCCGGAATGTAAGTGTGTGTGTGTTATGGTACCCGGGTACACTATTCAACTGGCCAGTGAATTTCTCAAGATGTATCTTCGACTAGTCAAGTTGGGGCCCTGTGGGTTTTAGAAACAAACAGCAGCGTGCTTTCTTGGTTTTTTACAACGGCCTAGAAGGCCTCTCACCCATCCGCCAGATACTTGAGGCTCCGCTGGACCGAGGACGTCTCTCCGCTCGATATTGACTGGGCTCTCTTGGCTTCTGGATCCGCTGTCTGGCTTTCTGCTCCTGCCGCGACTTGTCCAGCTTACCGCCTGCTCTCCCAGTCCGATTGACCTGCGGTACTCCTTACTCGGGGTCTTCTGGCTTTCTCAATAGCAGCTTGGGTAATCTTGTGGATCACTGGGTCTCCGTTTGGTAAGGCTGAGTAACCCGATCTGTAACTCCGTTAGGCCACACCTGCGCTCCGGCCTGGACACTCTTACGTTCTGCAGCACTGTGTCTTGTCTCTCTCACTCCCTGGCGCGCTCTGCCAGCTCTCTCCACGAGGCTCAGGATGTAAGTCTCTGTGTCCCACCCACTTCCTGTGTCCGTTCCCAAAGCATGCCGGGAAATGTAGTCCCAATGTAATATTCAGTGTCTCACATTGCGCTTGTCTCCCTCCGGTGGCCAAAAATAGGTACTGCCACAATAAGGAATTAAACACAGCGCCTCAAAAGAAAAAAACGATTTGAAAGTGTGAAAATTTAAAGATTGTTTGCATTAAAACTTCAGAACGAAAATGCCTGGAATTTACATATAAGATCATATGACTGATAATAGAAAGGTCTCCTGCAGAAAAACGGAAAAAAAAAACACTTTAACCCCTTCACTGTGGATGACGTGTGGGGAACAACCTAATTGACACCCGCTATATGCGGGGGACGTTCCCCACACGTCCTCCGCTTGCGGGAGCCCCAGTGGAGATACTCACCTCTCTGTCCGGGGTCCTGCGGCGTTCTGGCTTCAGCAAAGCCAGGCGCTGAAGATAGGCCGGCCTCCGACGTAAATGATGTCATTGGGCCATGCACGATGACGTAATTTCCAGGCGACCCCCTGGCAATGCCAGGAGATAGCCTGAAAGGGTGGAATCCTTTTGGATCCCTCTCCCTCCCGATCGGGAGGGTTTTCAGAAATAAACCAGGCACCGCTTTGAAGGGCAGTGTCTGCCCTTTAAAACGGTGCCTGGTTTTTAACCCTTTACTTGCCATATTGCGATCTAGCTCCGGTAGATGGCGGCTTGGATGGCGGTTCCACCTCAGGGGTCCCCCTCAGCTCCTGACATGTCGTGCATAGCACGATGATTTCAGATAGCCGGGGAACCCCTAGCTGCCGGGGATTTCCCAAGGAATTTCTCCAGAACCGTGTCAGCTAGGGTGTCATTTGAAAGGTCTGAGCATGGCCTTTCGAATGATACCAAACATGACCATGTTCAAAGTAAAAACAATAAATAAATAAATAAAAACTTGTTTTTTTTGGGTGTTGTTTTTATTAATGCAGCAATATTGTGCACAGTTCAATTGTAAAGTGAACAATGATGCTGCACTAATGATCTTTTTCTATGGGGTGCGTTTGGAAAAAAAAACACAAAATTTAACGACTCCCCATTTCTAATTTTTGTACAAGAAAAAATTTGAAAAAAACACTTTTCATGCTGTAGATGATTAAAAATTTAAATTTTATTGCATTTTTTGTTATAATATTCAGGCAGGACATGACGTATACATATAATAATGATATATTATGAATCTGCCGAGTCTGCCGAAAAAAAAATAATATATTTCTGGGTCATATAATAAAACGTGATTTCTAAACGCATTTAAACATGATGAGAAAAAGCGGTAAAAATGAGCTCAGCACACAGTGGTGAAATGACTCAGCAGTTAAAGGGTTAAAAAAACGGAAAAACTATTTTGAGGAAAAAAATCTAAAAATGCCTAAAAGATCCTAAAAAAAATATCTATAGACTATTTTCTGCAGATTGAAATAATGAACGGTTTATTAGATATTGGATTAAAGCGGGAATATTTTTAACATTGAAGCCTATGGATTCTCCTGAATAAACCTGCCGAATGAAACCACTGAACATCAGGGCATTTCACTGACATTTCTCTGCTGTTCAATGTGAATAGATTAACCATTGCCTCTCTATGGGGATTTCACTGACATTTCTCTGCTGTTCGTTGTCTGTGAATAGATTAACCATTGCTTCTTTATGGGGGATTTCACTGCCGTCGAACAGGCACCTTACTTGCAGGCAATTCGCCAAAATTTGGCAAACTGCCTGCTCTCTGAATAGTCGAATGGCCCCGAAAATTCACCGTACAGGGAAATTCACTGTTTGGTGACATTTCAGGGCCAGTTCGGCTCTCTCTGAATAACCCTTAATGTCAAACCAATCAGAAAAGATCCTTTTGTTATTGGACAAATTGGCTGCATGTGACCAAACTAGCCAATGAGAACAGATACATAGATAGAGCTCTCTCATTGGCTGAGAAAAAGCATTACTGATTGCTTCTGATTGTATAGAGCTGATTGAATGTCCAGCGGCGATGGATTCCTTGGACGTTGCCAATTCCGGGAAGATAAGTAAAATTTACACTGGGGGTTTCTTTTATATTAATTATTACACCTCAGTGAACAGATCAACCATTCAGCCAGGGCTGTGAGTTAACACAACATAATATCTGTCTAATTCTATATTTCCGTCTGTCTGTTGGCCTATCCTTTTACCAATCTCATTAATCTGTGTGCAAGCATCATTTTAACCGTCTTTCCTTCTCATTGTATATCTCTCTGTCCGCGCATTTATCATCCATCTGCCTCTCTATGTCTATCTGTATCTATCTGCCATTCTATTTATATCTATCATCTTTCTACATAAGACATGGATCATTCTTGTTACAGCATTTGGTTTATAATGTTGCAAGACTTTTATATTAAAAGTAAAACGAGTCCGTGTTACCGTCCCCTCACCTGGATCCAGTATAGACATCTCTGTGGATTGGGGTTGGTCCATAGATCCATGCTCCCATGTTACTCGCACTTTACATGTCGGGTCTGTGAATACGTTTTCAGAGATTCTGGCTTCGCTGCAAACTGAGAATGTGAGAGGAGAATGTTCTACAAGCTGTTCTTCAGATGATATGATTTCCTGACGCTCCCCTGTTACACAGGTCCAGAGAATCTGGATATCTCTGGGGTAAAAACCATCCAAGCGGAGGGAGTAGAGAATCTCTCCGGAGACACAGAGGCTCGGCTTTACCCGATCCACCAGACTGGGTTTGGCTGAAATGAAATAAACTGAGTGAGTTTTTTTATTGTGTAATAATCATAATATATGACACAATAACTGACTGGTGAAAGGCTTTTGTTTTATAACTTTATGACATAACATCTAAAACATCTTATAATCTACATGTCTTTCAATGCACTTAGGGAATAATAAAGCAAGGGATTAGTTTTATTTAATACATTGTTACCCCCAGGTAGGGCACTACCGCGTGCCGAGAGCTAAAACTGGGGTGCTAAGGGGAAAAATTAGCGATCGCTAATTTCCCCTTAGCGTCCTGGTTTCCCCAGCAGATCGCGGATCGAGTCCGGCAGCCTGCCCCTTAGTGAACGCTAGGCTCACGAATGCTGGGGGCAGCGCTAAAGCGATGGAGGATCATGCTGCCGAGTCACATGACCGGCAGAATCTCGCCTCTCACGAGATCCTGCAGGTCGGTGGAGTGATCGCGGTCCCCAGTCTCACTCTGCTCCCGGCGGCCAGAAGCAAAGGATCAGGCTGCCGTTCTCGCTACGGTATGAGAGGTGAGTATATGATTTTTTATGGGGTTTCCAGCTGCAGTTAACTGATTTTGCAGAAGCTCTAAGCTGTGGATAACTTTTTTAGTTAGCGACAGCGGTTTGCAATTAGTGTTAGGACTATGTGATCCTAAAGCGAATTACTGATGGGTTAGTCTTTGCACTCCCCATGCTAAGCACAACGTATAGTAAGTTCATGCTAAAAAGCGCTAATACTGGTCTGCTTTTTTAACCCGTTGGTGATCTGGCCGTAAAGCTATCACCTCAAATTACCTAGCGCTAATGATCACTTATGTGAGTGCTACTGCTAGTGCTAGCATTAAGGAGGTGATAGGACCGTCCATTTGGTAAAAGATTTCGACCATGACATGTATTGTTCAAATACAAAGTACATGTTTATGTATTTACAATGTTCTATCATAAGACATTTCCATGTGACATTTTTGGTATTGGTTAATATATGATTTATTGTTATGTTAATAAAACACACGTTCTTACCATAAACCTCGTTACAGTGAAATCTCTTCTCGTGGGTTTTTTTCCCGCTGGTAAATCGACATATGAAGGTCACTCCTTTGTGATTTGCCACATGGAATATAAACCTCAGATTACTGCTCCAGCGCTGAGATCCCATGTGCTTTGTGTCCATGACATATGACGTGTTCAGCAGCCGCTCAGCTTCCTCTGGGTCCCCGCCATGACTCTGTATGATCTCTGGGTCCCCGCCATGACACTGTATGATCTCTGGGTCCCCGTCATGACTCTGTATGATCTCTGGTACATTTCCTGCTTTCTCCTCCAGCCATATGACCCGTGTGTTCTCTGCACAGTGATTACCGGTACAGCTCAGAGTGACAACTTCTCCATCAATTAGTTTATCTGGTCCATCAATGTCACTTAATGTGAATCCACCTGATGCAATAAAAAATAAATATGTTATTATATAAAATAATTGTACACACACACACAAACACACACACATAACCTATTTTAAAATTGTAATAATATTTTGGACCATGGAACCTGCCGCGTAATAATTCCTGTGCATTGATAAGTAGAATATTCAGCTGCAGGAGGAGCTTCATAGCAGCAGCCGAATGTCTGATATAATATGAAAGAATAAATATATGGACTAGTAAAACAGGGAATATCCAGGTTTTGTGTTATAACGTCTCCATTTACTCTTACAGTGTTAGATTTCACAGGAGATATAGGGCCCTATTACATACTTAACTCTATAGGTTAGCGCTCAGCTGTATGAGCGTTAATGTTAGGTTAAGCGGCCCTGGCGTGTGCCGATCATATTACATTACGAATGCTAACAGGTTAAAACCCGGTAGCGATTCGGATATTGCGCGAGTTTACTGTACTTTGCGCTCCCTATGCTTAACATGGGGAGCGCAAAAAGTTAATTAGCGCTAGGATTACAATGTCCTAATGCAAATTATGTCCCGCTGTGGTTTACTCAAAAGTTAACTACAGCTTGGAGCTGGTGCTAACAGGTACCAATTTTGCAGAATCAGTCGGTACCAGCAGTAAAATAAAACAAAAATCGGATACTCACCTCTCATCCTGCGGCGAGAACGGCGGCTCCATCCGCTGCTTCTGGCCGCCGGGAGCAGAGTGAGACTGGGGGGAAAAAAGTCCTCCGTGATCACTCTGCCGACCAGCAGGATCTCGCAAGTGGCGAGATCCTACAAATCATGTGACCGGCAGTCGAAGCCTTAACTCCTTAACTGAACATCAAACAGACCGCAGCAGCAAACTGCTGAACGCAGCCGACGATCTGCCAAACAGACCACCGAATGCAGCCGATGATCCGACGAATGCCGCCAAACTGAAGGTAAAAAAAAAAATGGCAATTTTAAAAAAGGTATTTAAAACAAAATAATTCATGAAAGTAAAAAAAGTCCTATAAATAATAAAAAAGGTCTGTTCCAGAAAAAGAACGCCATTAAAAAAAAAGGAATCAAAAATTTCACTGAAAAATGCAGAAAAATGGCTAGAAAATAAATTAATAGAAAATACTTTTTGCTGCAAATGAAAAGAATAAACGGTTGAACAAAAAAAAACTATTTTTTTCCATTGAAACCTATGGGATTAACCTGTTTAACCCTTTCGCTGCTGAGGCATTTCACGCCTCTGTGCTGAGCTCATTTTTACCTGTTTCGCTCATCTTGTTTAAATGCGTTTTGAAGGCTTATTTTAGTATATGACCCAGACATATTATATATCGTTCTTTCCGTCAGACTCGGCAGATTCATAATCTATCATTATTATATGTATACGTCATGTCCTGTCTGTATATTATAACACAAAATTCAATACAATTTGAATTTTCAATAATTTACAACGTGTAAAGTGTTTTTTTTCACATTTTAACATGCGAGCAATTGCGGTTATAATTTGTATGGGGTGCGCTTGTTAAAAAATTTAGAAATGGGGTCTCGTTACTTTTTTTTTGGGAAAATTACGTGATTTTTAACAAACGCACCTCAAACAAAAGTCGTTAGTGCAGCATCATTGTTCACATTATAATTGAAATGGGAACAATATTTCTGCATTAACAAAACAAAAAAAATTGTTTATTTTTTATATAACTTTTTTTTAAATATTTTTTTAAAAAACTTTTTACATGGTAGTGTTTGGTATCGTTGGAAAGGCTCTGGCTGATCCAACGATATCAAACATTAACCCCTAGCTGCCACGGATCGGGAGATAGGGGGTTTGTTGGAACCCCCTATCTCAACCATTGCTGCCTGGCAGCTAGAGGTTAACTCCAGGACTCGCATCATCATGCTATGCATGATGACGCCAGTTCTCAGGGGGAGTTTCCGGAGGCTTGGCCGACATCCAAGATGACGGCCAGCTCCAGGAGAGGATCACGATCCGGCGCTTTTCGGCGCTGAATCGTGATCCGGCTCCCCAGGGGTTAATGTCAGCCACTGTTTGGAAGGGCAGGCTGTGCCCTTTCAAATGGTGCCTGCCTTAACCCTGTGGCCCCCGGCGATCGGGAGGGAGAGAGGTCTGAAGGACCTCCTCCGCACACGCAGGGGGGCCTGAATTAGATGTCTTTGCGCCGCCGCAATGAAATCTAATGTCCCCGCCAGGGTCCCGGATTGCATCTTGGATGTCAGCCTGCACCGGGGGGCCAGCAATCGATTCCGGCTGATTGCTGCCTCCTGTGCTAGGACGCGCTCAGCGCGTCCGTAGCACAGGAGGTGCACTTGGCAAGACGCGCTCAGCGCGTCCTTAGCAGCCAAGTGGTTAAACCTGTCAAACTAAAGCACTTAAAATCTGGGCATTTCATCAACATTTCCACGCTGTTCGGCGTTCTCTGAATAGATTAACCACTTACTTCTCTACGGGGAATATCACTGATGCTGAAGGTCTCCGAATTGCAGAGATCTAAGGCGAATTGCATCATATCTGGCTGGCAATTTGCCAATATGTGGCGAATTGCCAGCTTTCTGAATAGCCAAATTGCCATGAAATTGCACTGTACGGAGAAATACACTGTTCAGCGCAATTCAGTGGCAAGTGCGGCACTCTTTGAATAACCCCTTAAGATATCAAGAAATGTCCCAAATTGACTAGTGACCAGGGTTACCACAACACAGGTTACAAAGGACCCTATACTGAGAGAGAACAAATTACAAAAACAACAAAATTTTATTCAAATAAAAAAAAATAGATTGCAGCTGATGCTAAAATCAAGCTAGATGGAAGACATCATCAATGGATACCAATATCGATATAGCTATTGAAATTGAATGCAATTAACTCCAACACACACATTAATGTTTCACAGTGCAATTTTCCTTTTCCTTTACCAGGTACCAAGATCAATAATAGAGTTATCAGACACCAGGCAATTAAACATTCTAACAAAAGGAGTTGTATTTTATCTTAAAATAATATGAAAGAAGAAAAACCACAGAACATTCCATTCTTTATAATCTGAAGAATCATCAATGTGCTGTTCTTGTAAGTATATTCTACGCCAGATAAGTGAATGTTTGTTCTAATTGATGATCACTTCGTATTATATATTCTATTATTTTGTATTGTATATTCTTGTTATGTGTTCACAATTCCTATTTTTCAGATGTAAGTAAATACTATGTTATTCTCCCTGATATATTTAGGATACTGTAGGTCACATTCAATTAAAACTGGAGTCAAACTATTTTTAATAATGTACTCAGGAAATAATAACTGTCAAAAATAGTTTTATGACATATCCAATATTAAATAGAATATGAAATATTATTAACCAGGTGGTTAAACTAGACCTATTACTGTGAATAAAATATAAATAATGTTTTAATACATCTAATGATAATCTCAGTGATAAAGAATAAATAGCTTTAACTTAATGTTGCACTTAAAATGACTAAATTCTTGATATAAACCAAGTGTAAAGGAAGGAATTGAAGGGAGATTTAATTTGGTTTTATTGAGAAATATTTGGTTGCTGATATTTACAGAATTATTAGATGGAGTTTTATTTTACTGGAAATGTTTTGCTTAGTTGACCACTAAACAAGAACAGGAGTGTATAGCAATATTTTGTTGCTAAATGGGTGGGGGGTGCACGTTGGCTGGTCTTGCGCATATACTTTTTCTATAATGAACCAAGTCATATTTAGTATGACCCTGTGGTTTATATACAAAAGAGGCTGCATGAGGTCCATGACCCCGAGGCGGGGTTTGGGTTTCTATTTTTGAGTAGATCATTGGCCTCCTTGGGAAATTATTAGTGTGTAGTATCTATGGTTTTTTTTGCTACACTAACATGTTTGTTTCCATTGCAGTTTTGTGTTTGTGTGCAAGATGAATGAATCTGTTTACTTGTCCCCTCTCAGCCTGTCCCCCAAAACCTTTTCCTTTGCTATGTTGGCATTTGCCATTGTTTTCATCATCAAAGTTTTTACAAAGAGGCTGACAGTCATTAAGTACCCGTTGACGGAGTCTGGAGTTGATCGTGGACAGATGACAGGTAATGCATGGCCAGCATACAAAGACCACCACCTAGGGAGTCCCAGCGGGAGCTCAGGTCCTCTCATTTCCATGACACAGACTGTCACTGTGATAGTGATTATGGACTCACAGTGTGATGCCACTGAGAGCCAATTGTCCACACAGTATAGAATAGGACATACTGCTGGTTTGATGCCACCTTTTCTTGGCTGCTGAGTATCCATCCTGGATAAAGACTCCACTCAAACTCGCCTATGCTGTGAAACAACAATATTTTTCCTCTTTTTATTCAATAAGACTGTGCCCTCATATTTTGCTACAATAACCCCTTTTGATAAAGCAGAGATGGTAAATTAGGAGTGCATCTTCTGTGAGCAGGTGTGTGTGAAGTTCGTGGAGGGAATCTTAGTACAACGAAACACACAGCTAAAGATCTGACTCATGACAATTTAGTATCGACACTAATTTTTACTAAAATTAGGTTACTTAAATCATTCTTTTCTTGTTTAGTGGAATTTATTTGGGAATTAGAATTTAAACAGAAACCATGGACTAAGGGTCTGTTTGATGGATTTGACTGGACTTTTTTCCCTGGGTTTATGGTTCGGTTCCTTGGGAATGAAAGTCCTTCACATAGTACCATATATAATAATGCTTCTGCTTTTGGTAGTAATTATGTACAAGGCAATATTGTTTAATATAGTGAAATGTTGCATTCCCCCTCCTGCAAACCATGACCCATACTGCACCCCTGCTTGCCCTCCCCTATATAGTGCAACACCTGAACAGGTGCTAAACCTGGAAGAGAAGCTGACGGCTCTTTGTACCCACAAATGATTTGTGTCGCAAGACACACAAGTTAACTGTCCCATGGACACTATTATCACTCTATTCTCACCTTATTGTGTCTATTGATAAATTGTCACTGTTATTTCACAATTTATCATTAATTCAAATATTCAATCTATTTTCCTCATCACATAAGCTGTCTGTTCCAACCCCTCATTGTGCCTGCTAATTCCTGTTTCTGTTTCTGCTTTAAGATACATATCCGTTTGAGACTAACCCAGTGTTCCCACACTTTTATCCCTCTAGGCAAATTCTTTAAACCTGTTCCAGATAACATTCCAATGACATCCATGGTTAGCACCAATTAAGGAAGAAGGTGCTCTGTATAAGATGCTATGTCCGCATGCCAAAATCTGATTGGTTCCTATTATTTCTATGACATCACCTCCGTGTCTCTGAGGATTATACATATATAGTTATAACCACCATTTGAAAAAGACCCGGTGCAGGGTCGAAACAGTCATTTTTCACTGCAATTTTGAATAAAAGACGCTTTTAATTAAGCCCTGTAATGCATCCATTTGGATTGTTTATATATATAGTTATGTTTATTATTGCAGAAGCCATCCGCGCATCTCAGCAATTCAAAGATCTGCATCCCAAAGCTCCTGTGCTACATTCCCCATATGCAGCACAGAACTCTGGTTAAGACATGCAAATGACATCTGTCTCACTTTTTTTGCTTCATGGGTATATATCTGATCTACTCAAACCCAATTTGAATTTGGATGACATATAGTAGCTTGTCTGTGTCTTTTTCATTTTCCACGCGCATGCTCATCATCGTTTTTCCTGAGGGATCAAAACAGATGTCCAGGGACCTGTAATAGAGTTGGGGGACACACGAAGACCCCCAGAAAAGGAGGACTATGACAATATATTTTAAATAGAGGTTGTTACTGCGCATCTCACTAATGAAGAAAAAGCTCTTACAACCTTGCTCATTCTTTATCTGTAACAGCTGTTACTCAGCAAATAATACAGACTCTGAAACCCTGGTCTTAGGTGGTTTTCGGATAGCAACACATTAATTAAATCCAATGGAAAAATCCAATATTTCTGGTCCTGAGGGTTACACGGGACTGTCCCATGGACTTGGTGAGGAGAAACGTGTATGCAAATGCAAATGTGTACATGTGTGCTAAGTGTATTTGGTGCCTGGGGGGTCAGTAGGACAAAGGGCAGACTTCTTCTTGGGCCCCAGTGAGGTACAATTATCTCGCTTCATAACTTGATTTGACATTACCTAACATTACATTTTGTAAGCAGATCACAGAAAAGCTTTATAAAAAAAACTAGACCGCAAGTCAATAAAGTCTGGCCTCCCCCTCCTAGACAATTCTCTCCATTGTGAATAGATGTAGAGCAGAGTCATTCCACCTACGTTTCATTACATTTACGAAGTATCTACACCCACCAGTAAAGCTGCTTACGGTGTTATCGAGGTAAACACACAATCCATTTCAGCAAAGTAAAAGACATAAGGAAATGAGATTATCTTCTTTCAATTTCCTACCGTTTTTTCTGTATTTGAATAATATCAATCCAATCCCCACCGCTGCCACCGATAACACCGCAGCGACCACACCGATAATCACAGGGTTTGTGCTTGTCTCCTCTCTCTGAACTGAACAAGAAGATTAACAATCAGGTCTTGCTATTAGATCAGTCGTATTTCTACATTATTATTACATCACATGATTTCTAATCTGCCTTGCACTGACTATGGCTAACATTTTCTTTAGCTGCCACTGATTTCGGATTAGATGCTTCACATATTGTTAGAGAGATCGCTACAAGAAATAAGACTAAGATCATCACAAAAAACAAAAAATTAAAGGATTCAGACCTATATCAGATGTAGTGTTGGTTAAAATGTTCGATTTTAGTGGGAAGATTGGGAAATGTAGATAAAATGTATGATTTGGAAAGTGGTGTTTTGTGGGAAGTAGCTGATATTAAAATTGAAGTTATTTGGTGTGATTTCCCCCGATCCCCCGCAAAAAGAGACATTAATCAAAACCTTTCAGCTTATGTTTGTATCAAAAATCAGCTTACCAATAAATCTGAATTGTATCACTAAACCCAAAATTCCCATTAGCGAGTGTAGGTGCAAGTGGTGAAATTTGAGCCAAATATATATATATTTTTACGGGAATTGAAATGCAGGTATGCCCTTATATTATATTTTTTTTCCTTTTGAGATTTAAATAAGAACTGCATCTGAAAATGCA
This sequence comes from Leptobrachium leishanense, assembly GCA_009667805.1. Lineage (NCBI taxonomy): Eukaryota > Metazoa > Chordata > Amphibia > Anura > Megophryidae > Leptobrachium > Leptobrachium leishanense. The sequence continues at coordinate 54,883 of RXON01003675.1, forward strand.
ATAGATTTTGACAAATGGGCTGAAATCAATGTGGAGCCCTGAGCCTCATGAATGAACACACTGGTTATCATAGATATATGGCTAAGAAACCTGGAGAACATAACGTTACGCTGCAGTGTTACCGCTAAAGATACTGAATGTCACTGCGAAGACTCATAAGAGTCACACCATCCAATGCAATCATGGTGTAAATACTGTGAAACCACTGGGGCACTTTGAATGCAGAACTCAACTCAAGAAAACTCATTCAGAGGTTTTGGTTTACTTGAATGGCCATTAAAGTGTAAGCTCACCTCTCACGTCACTGCACCTCTAGCCAGGTGAGTCCTAACTTAATTAAACCAAGAGCTGCTCTCCTAAGCAAACACATATTTTCATGCTGCTTTTCAGCTAAGAGGCAAAACGGTGGGTTTTACTTATACCCTCATCAGAAACATTTCCACTTTAAGATTAACCACTTCAATGCTAAGGACACGCTCAGCGCGTCTCAGCATTACCGCTGGTGTGCTGAGGACGCGCTCAGCGCGTCCTCACATTGGGGTCAGCGTTCGGCCGGGTCCGGCCGATCGCTGGCCCCTCCGGTGCGGGCTGACATCCTGGATGTCAGCCCGGCATCCGGACCAGCAGCCGCCATTATTAGGTGTCATCGCGGGGGCGCGATGACACCTAATTCAGGCGCCCCCCGCATGTGCGGAGGAGGCGCCTGAAAGGGAGGGGGGGAGGTCCTTCGGACCTCTCTCCCTCCCGATCGGCGGCGCACAGGGGGTTAACCCAGGCATCATTTGGAAGGGCACAGCCTGCCCTTCCAAATGATGCCTGGCATTAACCCCTGGGGAGCTGGATCGCAAATCGGCGCTGAAAAGCGCCGATTCGTGATCCTTCCGGGAGCTGGCCGACATCTTGGATGTCGGCCAAGCCTCCGGGAACTCCCCCAGAGGACTGGCGTCATCGTGCGTAGCACGATGACGCCAGTCCTACAGTTAACTCCTAACTGCCACCAACTGTGGAGATAGGGAGTTCCAATGAACTCCCTATCTCCCGATCCGTGGCAGCTAGGGGTTAAATTTTGATATCGTTGGATCGGCCAGAGCATGGCCGTTCCAACGATACCAAACATGAAAGTTAAAAATGTTGTAAAAAAAAAAAAAAGAAAAATAAAAATAAAAAAAATAAAAAAAAAAAATTAAAGAAAAAAAAATAAACACTTTTTTTTCTTTTTTTGGGTTTGTTAATGCAGCAATATTGTTCCCATTTCAATTATAATGTGAACAATGATGCTGCACTAACGATTTTTGTATGCGGTGCGTTTGTTAAAAATAGTGTCATTTTCCCCAAAAAAAATGTAACGAGACCCCATCTCTAATTTTTTTAACAAGCGCACCCCATACAAAATATAACCGCAATTGCTCGCATGTTAAAATGTGGAAAAAAACACTTTACACGTTGTAAATTATTGAAAATACATATTTTATTGCATTTTTTGTTATAATATACAGACAGGTCATGACGTATACATATAATAATGACATATTATGAATCTACCGAGTCTGACGGAAAGAACGATATATAATATGTCGGGTCATATACTAAAATAAGCCTTCAAAACACGTTTAAACATGATGCGCAAAACAGGTAAAAAATGACCTCAGCACAGGGGCGGGAAAAGCCTCAGCAGCGAAAGGGTTAAAAACAAAAACCTGGATAGGGAAAGCAGCAAAAATGACCTGGCTGGGGATACAACAAAATATATATACATACAGAAAAAACAGTGTCGCGCCTATTTATGAACTGTGTTGGATACGTCTGGTTGTTGCAGCCGCCCTGGTAGGAAATAGGCGCGACACCGTTTTTTCTGTATGTATATATATTTTTTGTATCTATGGATTCAATCGCAAAAAATTAATGATCCAATTATTCACAGGCTCAGAACCACGTGAGTGTGTCACTATAAGTTTGATTTATTCGATATGAAATAGCTCATTCTTCATCTGCAGGCTCAACATTAATGTCTCGTATATAAGATTCTTCAAGACGGTAATTACAATTATGGTAATTACGGTACAGTAAGCAGCTGCTACATTTGAAACAGAAGCTGAACTTGTGTCTCGGATGGGATAAATCATGAATACAATCAGCACAGAGCTCCTGCCGTCATGCTGCACTGTTTGAGTGCTGTGCTTCATGGGAATCCATGGAAATAGGTAATAAAATTATAATGTACAAAATTAATAAAAAAGAGGAATTCCATAAATATACTGTATGTATCTTGAAGGATGCACTTATTGGCTTTAGATGAAATATAGGAATTTTTTAATCAATAGTCATCAACAGTTTTCACCAGCAAGTGGTGTTTATCAAAGCATAAAGTTGGAGTTGTTATAGCCTCCCAAAATCCGCTGGGGCTGCAATCATTGGTGAGTAGATACAGACTCCAGACTCTATGATAATGTCATATAAAGATTAACCATATGATTGCAGACATTTACCTTCATACACAAGCTGGAAGTCTTCCTGAAGAGGCACTGGGAGAGATTCGTGTCGGACTCGGCAGGAAAAGGTTTGGTTCTTGCGTCCATGATCGGGAGTTATGGTCACCGTGCTGTCCAAGCTGTAAGTCCCATTTTCATTCCTCTGTATTTTTCCCAATGAGGAATTCCTGAGAATCTCTCCATCTCTGAACCAGGTGATGGCGATATCACCACGGTAGAAATCCCTAACGGAACAGACCAGCGTTTTCTCTTTATCCTCGTGTACAGCTGTATCCGGAATCTGGATTTTGGGGGAAACTGTCAGAAAGGGGAAAATAATTATGAAAACTTACATTTTATGATTACACTATCTCAATTAGAAAGACATGAGTGAGGGAATTACCATCACGTATTCACAGAATAAAAAGAATAAAGAGCACATCGATTCATAACATGCATTTCACCATACGTAATATCTGGCAGCCAATAGAATTCTCCGATAAAGTGATTTCAATGTTATTGTTCAATAAACACTCACTTCCAGTTTTCTCCTTTTGACACAACTTTTTTTCTTCTGAAAACAAAGCTTAGCAAACAGAATGCTCTGCTGTCATTAAGAAGTGCAGCAGAATCAAACAGATTGCCTTTATTTAACATGTATTAGATATATAAATTGCAAAATCCCCATCTATGTGTCAGGACAAAATCAAATGACACGTTGACCACAGTCACTTCTCTCAAATATCTAGGTATGTGGTTAGACCCAAATCTATCCTTTGGCCCCACATCGAAAAACTCTCATCTAAACTTTACCCCAAGCTAGGTGCCCTGTACAGAAACAAATCCTGCCTGAGCCCCGCGGTAAGAAAGCAGGTTGTACAACAAATGCTTATGCCGGCTATTGAATACGGAGATGTAGTGTATGCAGCGGCCCCACAAACATACCTCCAGAAACTTACTACATTGTATAACTCATTCTGCCGCTTTGTGCTACAATGTCAACATGCTACAATTGTGACATGTTAAAAGAGCTAAACAGGCCGTCGCTGGAATCTAGACGCACTCTTCACCTTTCCAACCTGGGGTAGTATTACAATGTTGGTGCTAACTTGACCAGAGCTGTTGTAATACTGCCCCTGGTGTTTAAGAGCTTTTCTGGGAAGCTGCCACCCTACCTGGATAGGCTGCTTCCCCTAGCAGTTCCCTTATCCTATAACTTCCGATCCAGGACCTGCACCTTACTTGCGATACCACAATACAAAAAGAAAGTGGCTCCATCCTCATTTTCCTACAGAGCAGCGCAGTTATACAATAACCTCCCAGACGCTGTCAGGAATCAGTCCCAGACTAATCCTGTGCCCGCACCTAATCCCTGGCAAACCTTTATTTACCTCCCTTTGCTTGTCATTAACCGGCTTATATTTGTATACAGGTTTCAGGATCCTCTCTGGCCGTTCATCTGCTATTGTGGTGCCTTCAGGTGTATGCCATGACTCCTAATGAAGCCTGTTTAAAAGAGGGATCCACCCTTCCATCAGGGCTTCAACATTAACGTTCTGGAAGTACAAGCAACCAGTCCTGTTCCTGAAGCTCTGTGCTATTTGAACCTGAACTCCTCCTGTGAACTTGGCAAGTGCACCCCTGCTTTCAAGCATCTTCGCTGACAAGTGCACCCTCGCTTTCAACCATCCTCGCTGGCAAGTGCACCCCCGCTTCCAACCATCCTTGCTGGCAAGTGCACCCTCGCTTTCAACCATCCTCGCTGGCAAGTGCACCCTCGCTTTCAACCATCCTCGCTGGCAAGTGCACCCTCGCTTTCAACCATCCTCGCTGGCAAGTGCACCCTCGCTTTCAACCATCCTCGCTGGCAAGTGCACCCCTGCTTTCAAGCCTCCTCGCTGGCAAGTGCACCCCCGCTTCCAACCATCCTCGCTAGCAAGTGGACCCCACTCTCAAGACTCCTCGCTGGCAAGTTAAGCCCTGCTTTCCAGCAAACCCTGGAACCAGCATACAGTCTATTACTTGCTTCATATAGACTCTGGTTCGTTTTATTTCCTGTTGTGTTTATGCTTTAAATAAACCTCTTTATGCCTGGCAACCTACGTGACTCCTCCAATCACTGCACCATGGGCTCACCTCACCAACCGTCGCACTCCATTCCTTACATAATGTTGAAGCCAAACGCTGGGCCCGCAGTGATACAAATAATGGTGGAGATGGTCAGAAAAACTTTCACCGAACTATTCTCACACCTGGCTAACCTCATGAAGGAATTGCTACAAGCTATATGGGACTCTTCTAAAGTGAGTAAACCTGAAACCAAGAAATTATCTCCTGAAGAGCGTAAACGTAGAGAAGAGTTTACTTTATGCTGGTACTGCGGGCATCAGTCTCATTTATTATGTGATTGCCCAAGAAGACCCTCCAAAAAACCAGCTCCGGTGTCCAAACCAGCTGTGGTTCCTAAACCAACTCCAGTATCAAAGCAACCTCCCATGTCTAAGCCGACTCCTACAACCAGTAAATCTGCTCGTACTAAACCTAAGAAGGTGATTATTGACACTGTGCATGATAGTGATGAATATCCTGCATCCTCAAGGGCAGAACTTCCTGATCCTATAAATCCTGTACCTGTTATGCCTGAAGAGACTGATCCATCTACAAGCATGGACTATGAACCCTCTGTGTATCAGGACTATGATTATGCTGAACCTATGCAGATAGGCTCTGCTCTAGCTACCGGGACTACAATTCCCATCACTACCAGCCAACAACCTATGAGATCAATATCACCAGATTGCGCCTATACATCTAATGGAGCTGTAATCCGCAAGAAAGACCTGCAAATATATGAAGAGGCTTTAGCAATCAGAAAAGCTGCACAATGGTCTGAATTCATTACAGCAACAACTGCAACTCCCATTACTCTCAGCCAGCAAGATCAATCATCATCCTTACCTTGCCACCTGTCTTGTGACTATGGATCTAATGATGGAAGTGATGCTGACTCTGAGATACCACTACAGTATGCCAGACACCCCCATGGTGGCCCAGGTCAACATATAGAACATATTAATTGTACTATGGGTACTCTTTCCAAAAAATTCTGGAGGAAAAGTCTACCATATGACCGGTGTATGTCTGACTGTTGTGACGAGGAGCTTTGTGAAAAGACTGCTACTCCTATACCTTCTACGGTTCAAGGCTTCTACCATCTTAAACAGATCTACTCTTCAGCGGTAAAGCCACGAACTGGTGCATCAAAAATGCTGTGTTTCTGGTAAACCTAACCGTGCTAAAGTACCCATCCTAAAGGTACCCACTGCTGAGACTCTGGCTCCTGCTTCTGCCGAGGTGCCCATCGCTGAGATACTTGCTGCAAATACTCCAATTCTTACTGGCTCCAAGGTACCCACCGCAGAGATACCTACCACAGAGTATCCGGTTCCTGTTACTGCCATCTACAGTACCGCTGGGCACTGGTGTATCTTGGCCTAGGCCAACAAGGCCTAGGCCTAGGGCGGCACTCTCCAGGGGGCGGCGGCCCGCCGGGTGGCCCCACCCCTAAAAAAAAAAAAAAAAAAAAAATTTTTTTGTTTTTTTTACTTTTGCAAACTATTTTACCAGGAAGGAAACATTGAGATGTCACTAATTTTCAAGTATGTCCTGGGTAGGCAACGCCTAGGCTTTCACTTTCCAGGGGGCAACAAAAAACCTCACCACTAATTGGGTTACTCACAGAGCACCGAAATGACGCCAACATTTTGGTGTTCTGTAGTTCCCTGCACTTCGGGGAATAAAATTTTCCCACCCTGCAGTGAATTCACCATTCACCACAGGGTACCCAAAGTGCATGGAGTCGGCCGCTGTATGCTGCCACCGCAAACCCGTGGCCTGCTGTTTTCAAAAGAACTACTGAACGAAAATGTCTGGAATTTACATATAAGATCCTATGATTGATAATAAAAAGTTCTGTAACAGAAAAAGAAGAACCGATATTAAAAAAAAGGGCATGGGGATTTTGCCAAAAAAATTCTGAAATTACTAAAAATGGTACTAAAAAAAAATAATCTATAAATAAAGACTTTTTACTGCAGATTAAAATAATAAGTGGTTTATTAGATATTGCATAAAAACGGGAATATTTTTAACATTGAAACCTATGGGGTTTGCCTGAATACCTGAACCTGCTGATTGAAACCACCGAACATCAGGGTATTTCACTGACATTTCTCTGCTGTTTGGTGTTCTCTGAATAGATTAACCATTACTTCTCTATGGGGATTTGCACTGCCTTCAAACAGCACCATACTTGCTGGCAGTTCGCCAAACTTGTGTGTGCATATCGCCAGAACAGTGGTGTACTTAGAGGAGTGGCGGAGGGAGGGCTGCCCCAGGTACCAGTGATTATTGGGGTGTCATTAGGGGATACTAGGAGGTGCCACTGTCACTGTGTGTCAGCTTTGAGCTGTGTTCTCAAACAACGAGTAGCGGAGCAGGGCGTTTGCATATGGAATAAAATCGAATAGAATAAAAATCCCCCTCTCCTCCCTCCATAGCTCCTCCCCTGCCCCGCAGCAGCTCTAGGAGGGGGATGTGATTTGTGTCCAGAGAGAGAAGATGACAGTAAATGGCAGGTAAGGGGGGGGGGTATCAGCAGAATATGAAGCCCTGTCTGCTTACTGCTGTTTAAAGTGGACCTTTCCTTAACCAGCACTGCAGTGATAGAAATTTGTCATTGAGCTGTCTGGCTCCTGGTGAGGCTGCGTGCGTGCAGGTCACACTCGGTCCGGCCAGTCAGGTGGTACTGAGTCTCAGTACCACCTGACTGGCTGAACCACGTGACACGCACGCAGCTGCCCACCCTTTCGTTAACATGGACTGTCACTCTATTCTGGACTGAACACCCACCAGGAAGGGAATCAAAGCCACGGTGCACCCTCTGGCAGTGGCACCCCACTGCTGACAAGATGGCTCCACGCACAGGCACAGCCGCGATCCTAACGTGGCCTGGAGGGACCTCCTGCTGAGTCTGTACACAGTCCCTGCTGACTCTGCACACAGCCCTACCGCGGACGGAGGCCGGTAAATGTAGAATAAATAATTGCTGTGTGCTCATATACACTCGGTTTGCTGGGAGTTTTATTGCAGTGGATTCTGATGCACTCATACACACCACACATTGCATTGCTGGTAGTTATATTGGCGTGGATTCTGATACGCTGACACACACCACACATTGCATTGCTGGGAGTTTTATTGCTGTGGGTTCTGATACGCTGACCCGCACATTGCATTACTGGGAGTTTTATTGCTGTGGATTCGAATACACTCATACACACTGCACATTGCATTGCTGGAATTTTTATTGCTGTGGATTCTGATACGCTGACACACACCAAACATTGCATTGCTGGGAGTTTTATTGCTGTGGATTCTGTGATACACACTGCATAGTACTGTGAGTTTTATTGCCTTGGAGCTCTGGGATACACTCATACACACTGCACATTACTAAGAGTTTTATTGCTGTGCAGTTCTGTGATATGCTCATACACAGTGCACATTTCTGTGGGTTTTATTGCTGTGCAGCTCTGTGATACGCTCATATGCAGTGCACGTTTCTGTGGATTTTATTGTTCATCCAATTAGAGCGTCTGTGATCCAGTATACTTAACATGCGTGGCTGTTCTTTGTAAAAATGCTTGAATCTAAACATTTCAGAATTTTATTTATCTCAATAGATACATTTGATATGGTATACAAAATATACAAGTAGGCACTTGGTATCCACTTTTAATATAAAGAGAGGTAAAGGCGGAGCTCTAAGAGGAAAAGGTGGAGCTTAAAGAGGAAGGGTGGGGATTAACCAGGAAGAGGTGTGGCCTTGACAGGAAGGGGTGCCTCAAATTTAAATTAGGGGTGCACGAGTTTAGTCAGGCCTAGGGCAGCACAAAACCTAAATACACCACTGCCGCTGGGGTAGTACAAGTGACCCAGCCTCTGCACGGTCCTCTGGGTCAGTGTGACAAAGTTCCCAAGCCTGCTGACCCAGCTCCTTCCGATGACTATATAAGGAGGTTGAGCAAAGAGATCCCGTGGAGCCTAAGCTGTCCCATGACAAGCCACGACAAGACATGGCTATGGTCTCAGATATGGTAGAGTCCACGGACTTTCTCTCTCTCCAGGTCACCGGTGTACAACGTACCCTTCCTTCCATGGCACCTCCAGTTCCTGATTCTGCTGAGATTCTGGTCCACACCGAGGTACCTTCCGCTGAGATTCTGGTCCACACCGAGGTACCTTCCGCTGAGATTCTGGTCCACATCGAGGTACCTTCTGCTGAGATTCCGATCCACACCGAGGTACCTTCTGCTGAGATTCCGGTCCACACCGAGATACCTTCTGCTGAGATTCCGGTCCACACCGAAATACCTTCTGCTGAGATTCCAGCCCACGCCGAGGTACCTTCTGCCGAGATCCCGGTCCACGCCGAGGTACCTTCTGCCGAGATCCCGGTCCACGCCGAAGTACCTTCTGCCGAGATCCCGGTCCACGCCGAGGTACCTTCTGCCGAGATCCCGGTTCATCCGGAGGGTACCGCTACCGAGGTCAGTGACCTTATTGAATCCTCTATTCCCAAAGTATTTGCCGACAACTTACCACATGCCATAAAGACTGTCACCGAGACAATACTGGTGACAGAACCGAGTGAGACCATCACCATACCTATTACTCCACAAAATTATGGTATTATGGCATCCTCCATCACTGCGCTTGCAACTCAAGTTTATTCAATAACTCAGACAATTAAAGAACAACAACTCATCCTTTCATCCTTACAGGAGCGAGCACATGATTATCTGTTCCCCCCCCACTCCTAGATCCTATCTCTATTATATAGTTACCTAGTTACATAGTTACATAGTTATATAGGCTGAAAAAAGACATGCGTCCATCGGGTTCAGCCTCTCCCACATAACCTACTGCTGTTGATCCAAAAGAAGGCAAAAAACCCAGTCTGAAATATGCAACATACTGGGGAAAAATTCCTTCTTGACCCCAGAATGGCAGTCAGATTTCTCCTTGGATCAAGAAGCTTTTACCCACATATTAAATATTATAACCCTTAATATTCTGTGTCTGCAGGAAGTCATCTAGTCGTTTTTTAAAAGTCTGTACAGTCTCTGACCCAACCACCTCAACAGGCAGAGAATTCCACAGCTTTATTGTTCTCACCGTAAAATAACCCTTCCTATGCTTTAAGCTAAATTTTCTTTCTTCCAGTCTAAATGGATGACCCCGTGTCCTGTGTATAGACCTGTTAATGAATAGGTTATCAGACAATGGTTGATAATGGCCCCGTATATATTTATATAAGGTTATCAGATCCCCTCTAAGGCGCCTTTTCTCTAAACTAAACAGGTTTAAGCTTGTTAGTCTTTCCTCATAACTTAACCCTTCCATTCCCCTTATTAATTTAGTTGCCCGTCTCTGCACTTTTTCTAGCGATATAATATCTTTTTTTAAGACAGGTGCCCAAAATTGCACGGCATATTCAAGGTGCGGCCTGACCATTGATTTATACAGAGGCAAAATTATGTTTTCATCCCGTGAGTGAACTCCCCTTTTAATGCATGCCAATACTTTGCTGGCCTTGGCGGCTGCTGTTTGACATTGCACATTGTTACTTAGTTTGAAGTCTATGATTATTCCCAAATCCTTCTCCTGCTTGGATTTCCCTAACTCCGTACCATTTAGGGTATAAATTGCTTGTGTGTTCTTCACTCCAAAGTGCATAACTTTGCATTTATCTAGATTAAATTTCATCTGCCATTTAAGTGCCCAGTCCCCCAATCTATCTAAATCCCTCTGTAGCGAAGTAACATCCTGCTCACATTGTATTACTTTTCCTAGCTTTGTGTCATCTGCAAACACTGATACATGACTTTCAATGCCTATCTCAAGGTCATTTATAAATAAATTGAATAGTATTGGTCCTATAACAGACCCCTGAGGGACACCACTTACCACTGGTGTCCATCTTGAAAATGTACCATTTATGACCACTCTCTGTACCCTATCTTTTAGCCAGTTTTCTATCCAAGAACAAGTATTTTCATCTAGACCATTTTTTCTTAATTTAAATAGTAACCTTTTGTGTGGAACTGTAAGGACAGAGGCTTTGACCCCTGTATGGTGTTGGGTGTATGGAACCCAATGGCAAGCCGAAGGAGGAAACCAGAAGGAATATGATTGGTTAAACTTTACTGAAGGCAACAAAATATAAGTCCAGAATAAAGTAATGTAAAGTTTCTTTTGACAGAAATAAAAGTCCAGAACGAAGAGTTGTAAGGATAAATAAGTACGGTTGTAATCATGGAAATAGTCCAGGAATAGAGGTATGCCGAGAGGTGGAACTGGTACTGCAATGGCAATCTTGAATATGGAAGCGGAATGGAGCTGTACCGTGGTGGCAGGAACAGAAGCGGAGCTGTATTGTGGCAACAGAAGCGGAGCTGTATCGTGGCAGCAGGAGCGGAAGCAGAGCTGTACCGTGGCAACAGGAGCGGAGCTGTACTGTGGCAACAGGAACCCGGAGCGGAGTTGTACCGTGGCAACAGGAATCAGAGCGGAGTTGTACCGTGGCAACAGGAACCGGAGCGGAGCTGTACTGTGGCAACAGGAACCGGAGCGGAGCTGTACTGTGGCAACAGGAACCGGAGCGGAGTTGTACCGTGGCAACAGGAACCAGAGCGGCGTTGTACCGTGGCAACAGGAATCGGAGTTGTACCGTGGCAACAGGAGCCGGAGTTGTACCGTGGCAACAGGAACCGGAGTTGTACCGTGGCAACAGGAACCGGAGTGTACCGTGGCAACAGGAACCGGAGTTGTACCGTGGCAACAGGAACCGGAGTTGTACCGTGGCAACAGGAACCGGAGTTGTACCGTGGCAACAGGAACGGAAGTCAGAATCCTTTTAGAGGAACACGAAGGGGAACCACTGGGTAACGTGGTATAACCACAGTATAACCTGGTTAGTGAGATGGAGAAGGCGGCAGGTTTAAATAGGGTTCAAGGAATCATACGAACACCGTTCACTTGGGACTCGCAGGTGGAATGAGGATACCTGAGTGCTAGGTAAATTAATTGGTGGTATACGAGGATCTCCAGTGCAGGTGGGGTGCAGTACCTCAACTTGACCAGCAGAGGGCACCAGAGTACCTAGGTCTTCATGCTCTAGGATGGATGATCGCGCATGCACGCCTGCCTTCTGCTCAGACGGATCGCGGAGGCAGCGTGGGACACATCCTGGCTCTCCTCCCTCGAGCTGCAGGCCGGAACCAGGGAGCGACGCGCCACGAGGGACCTCAGGTGAGTTTGTCAGGCGTCCCAACATGGTGGCCGCGGTCCGACCGCGGCACGGGGCATTACAGGACCCCCCACCAAGGCGCGACCCCCGGGTGCGCTTGGTTGATGGCTTGGAAGGATAACGGATATGAAAGGCACGAACCTTTGCAGGAGCATGGACGCTGGCACTGGGTTCCCAAGATCGTTCTTCAGGCCCGTATCCCTTCCAGTGTACCAAGTATTCCAACCTGCCGTAATGGAGTCTCGAATCCAGAATACGTGATATCTCGAATTCCTCTTCTCCAGATATGGGTACAGGAGCAGGTGGTTTAGTATTCCGATCGGGGAACGGATTCTCATGCCAGGGTTTCAAGAGAGATACATGGAAGACAGGATGGATCCTGTAGGAAGGAGGAAGAGTTAAGCGGGCCGCCACGGAGTTCACCATTCTGAGGACCGGGAATGGGCCAATGTAGCGAGGGCCCAGCTTCTTCGAAGGACAATCCAAACGGAGATGAGCCGTGGATAGTAACACCTTGTCTCCGGGTGCATACACAGGAGCTTCCTTTCGACTACGATCAGCATATTTCTTTTGGTTCTGCTGGGCTAGTCGCAACTGGTGGCATAGCGTTCGTAGTTGACCGCATAGGGTTCTCAGGCGGGTTGACACTTCTGGAACTGGAGTGTTGAGCGGCATCTCCGGAAGAGTGCTAGGATGATAACCATAATTGGCAAAGAAAGGTGAAAAGCGAGTTGAGGAGTGTACCTGGTTATTGTACGCAAATTCGGCAGTCGGTATAACGTCTAGCCAGTCGTCTTGGAGATGCGTGGTGAAGCAACGAAGGTATTGTTCCAGCGTCTGATTTGTCCGCTCAGTCTGGCCATTACTCTGTGGATGAAAAGCTGAAGAGAGACACCTGGCAATTTTTAAGCTACGAAACATTTGGGACCAGAAACGGGAAGTAAACTGCGATCCTCTATCTGTAACAATGGAACGAGGAGTACCATGGAGGCGGAATATTTCCTTGATGAACAAGGTAGCTGTTTCAGCTGCTGTAGGTAGGCCTACTGCTGGTATGAAATGGGCCATCTTGGTACAGCGATCTACCACTACCAGGATGGTGGTGTAGCGATGCGAAGGGGGAAGATCTACTATGAAGTCCATCAAAATATCTTTCCACGGATGCAGCGGTGGAGCCAGGGGTTGGAGAAGACCAGCAGGACGGGTGCGGGGTTGTTTGTTGCGTGCACAAACAGAACAAGAGGTTACAAAGGCGATGATGTCCTTCTTCACGGATGGCCACCAGAAGTGTCGATGTACGGCATCTATGGTTTTCTTGATGCCACCATGTCCAGCAGCCGGAATGTCGTGAGAGTGTTGTAGTACCTGTAGACGAACCTCCGGAGGAACATATATTTGTTCGTTATGATAGAACAGACCATCGTTGGGTATGAGCCCATGAACGTCAGTCGGTGGTTGAAGACTATATTTCTTTATATTTTCTATTAAGGATCATTGTGAGGCGCAGAAGAATTCGTCAGGCAGGATGGAGTCGGGTTGAGTGGTGGGAGGAAAGGCGTTTGAGTCGTACCGACGGGAAAGGGCATCTGCCTTACCATTTCTTACTCCAGGTCTGTAGGTAATTTGCAACAGGAAGCGGGCAAAGAATAGTGCCCATCTGGCTTGTCGAGGTCGCAATCTTTTGGCGGTGCGGAGATATTCCAAATTGCGGTGGTCCGTGTAGACGACCACAGGATGTTTCGCCCCTTCGAGAAGGTGTCTCCATTCCTCGAGGGCACTCTTGATCGCCAGGAGCTCTTTCTCACCTATACTGTAATTCTTTTCAGCTGGGGTAAGACGTCTGGAATAAAAGGCCACGGGATGCATAAGATCTTTGACTCCGGATTTCTGGGAGAGAATCGCTCCCAGGGCAATATCAGAAGCGTCTGTTTCCAGAGAGTATGGTAGGTTGATGTCGGGTTGTTTCAGGATGGGGGCTTGGGTGAAGCTTTCTTTTAGCTTGTCGAAGGCCTGCTGAGCTTCTTCAGTCCAACAGAATTTCACATCTTTTTTGGTCAGGGAAGTGATGGGTGCGGTGAGATGAGAGAAGGACCGAATGAAGCGACGATAAAAGTTGGCGAATCCCATAAATTGCTGGACCATCTTTTTATCTCGGGGTGTCGGCCAGTCTAGGATCGCCTTAATCTTTGCTTTGTCCATTTCAACATGTCCTGGTGATAGGACATATCCCAGGAATTCTATAGAGGATGTTTCAAAAGTGCTTTTCTCGATTTTGCCATATAGTTTATGTTGACGAAGACGAGATAACACAAGACGGACGTGCTGTTCATGTTCTTGGATGGTTCGAGAGTATACCAAGAGATCGTCGAGGTAGACCACAAGGAAGGTGTCCAGGACGTCACGGAAGATGTCGTTGAGAAAATGCTGGAAAGCGGCTGGAGCATTGCATAATCCAAATGGCATGACGAGATACTCGAAGTGACCGTATCGGGATCGAAAGGCGGTCTTCCACTCGTCTCCTTTTCTCATGCGGACCAAGTTGTACGCTCCACGAAGATCAATCTTAGTAAAAATACACGCATCCTTCACCCTATCGAGTAGTTCAGGAATCAATGGGAGCGGGTAGCGATTCCGTACTGTGATTGCGTTTAATGCTCTATAGTCAACGCAAGGGCGGAGACCGCCGTCTTTTTTCCCAACGAAGAAGATCCCCGCTCCAGCAGGAGATGTAGAGTGACGGATGAATCCTTTTGTAAGACTGTCTTCGATATAGTCCTTCAGAGACTGTGATTCGGGAACAGACAGGTTAAAGATACGTCCATGGGGAATAGGTGCTCCTGGAAGGAGGTCAATAGGACAGTCGTACTCTCTGTGTGGAGGAAGTGTATCAACCCCTTTTTTCTCAAAAACGTCTTGAAATTCTGAATACTTAGGCGGTAGCGTGGAAGATGGATAGGTGGAAAAGGCGACCTTCTCAGACTTGGAGCCGTTCATACAGTGAACTCGACAGTGACAGGAGGGAAAGGACACGGTATTGGAAGACCAATCAATATAGGGGTTATGTGTGCGAAGCCAAGGAAGTCCCAGTACAATAGGAAATAAAGGAGAAGGGACGATGTCCCACTGAAGAATTTCTTTGTGCTTGGTTCCGATTAGAAGCTTCAAAAGGGTGGTTTCGTGGGTAACTGGACCGGTGCGTAGGGTGCTTCCATCCACCATATGCAGAGGCACGGGTTTCTTCTTTAGTTGGGTAGGAACAGCCAAGGAGGTAGCAAGGGATAGGTCAAAGAAGCTGTTACTGGCTCCGGAGTCGATGATGGCATTCAGGTCGACGCTTCTATCTCCCCACTGTAAGGTGACAGGAATGGCTAGGTGGGTAGAAGCAGAGCCGACCACACTTTGAAGAGAGGCAACAGTTGGGTGGCTCTTACCTCTTTCAGAGGGACGAGGTGGTCGTGTAGGGCAGCCATGCAAAAGATGACCTGGTTTGCCGCAATACAGGCAGAGATTCTGGTGGCGACGTCTATCACGCTCAGAGGGCGACAGCGGACCTTTGGTAGTACCAATCTCCATGGGTTCAGGATTTGAAGAGGAGGAGGTCTGTCGTGGAGAGGACGCAGGAGAAGGTTCGTGTCTTCGAGGAGAGGTGAAAGGAGCATTAGAGAGTCTCTCTTGACGTCGTTCTCTGAAGCGTTGGTCCAAGACCAGAGACTGGGTGATCAAGGTCTCCAGGGAAGTAGGTACTCCTATACGAGCCAGTTCGTCTTTCAGTTGTTCGGAAAGACCGTAACGGAAGTGGTCTTTAAGGCCCACATCGTTCAGACCTGTGTCGGCTGCCACCGCCCGGAATTCAGAGATGTAGTTCTCCACCGGTCGCCTTCCTTGTGTTAGGCTTCGGATGGTGGTTAATGCAGCAGAAGACCTCAGAGGATCATCATAGATAGGGTTCATGGCCCGGACGAAGGAACCCCAGGAAGTCAATAAGGGGCTTCCTTCACGTAACAACTGGAAGGCCCATTCCTGTGGAGGTCCAGACAGTAAGGAGATGGCTGACCTCACCTTCACAGAGTCCGACCCATAGGTACGTGGGCAAAGGGAGAACAGAAGTTCACATGCGGTGATGAATGTACGATACTTCGTATGGTCACCGGCAAACCGTTCAGGCATGTTGACCATGGGTTCGGGAGTAGGCAGGTCCACCTGCTGTATCATAGAACCGGATGGTGATGGAGGTAATGCAGTACTCTCAGCCCGGCTTCTTTCCTTATGCAATAAGGCTTCTTGGCCGGTTTGTAGTTTCTGTACCACCTTGGTTAGTGCTGACACTTGTTCTGTAAGTACAGCAAGGATTTGGTTCGAGCTTGCGGGTTCCATGTTTTCGGAACCAGGTTATTATGTAAGGACAGAGGCTTTGACCCCTGTATGGTGTTGGGTGTATGGAACCCAATGGCAAGCCGAAGGAGGAAACCAGAAGGAATATGATTGGTTAAACTTTACTGAAGGCAATAAAATATAAGTCCAGAATAAAGTAATGTAAAGTTTCTTTTGACAGAAATAAAAGTCCAGAACGAAGAGTTGTAAGGATAAATAAGTACGGTTGTAATCTTGGAAATAGTCCAGGAATAGAGGTATGCCGAGAGGTGGAACTGGTACTGCAATGGCAATCTTGAATATGGAAGCGGAATGGAGCTGTACCGTGGTGGCAGGAACAGAAGCGGAGCTGTATTGTGGCAACAGAAGCGGAGCTGTATCGTGACAACAGAAGCGGAGCTGTATCGTGGCAGCAGGAGCGGAAGCAGAGCTGTACCGTGGCAACAGGAGCGGAGCTGTACTGTGGCAACAGGAACCCGGAGCGGAGTTGTACCGTGGCAACAGGAATCAGAGCGGAGTTGTACCGTGGCAACAGGAACCGGAGCGGAGCTGTACTGTGGCAACAGGAACCGGAGCGGAGCTGTACTGTGGCAACAGGAACCGGAGCGGAGCTGTACTGTGGCAACAGGAACCAGAGCGGCGTTGTACCGTGGCAACAGGAACCGGAGTTGTACCGTGGCAACAGGAACCGGAGTTGAACCGTGGCAACAGGAACCGGAGTTGTACCGTGGCAACAGGAACCGGAGTTGTACCGTGGCAATAGGAACCGGAGTTGTACCGTGGCAACAGGAACCGGAGTTGTACCGTGGCAACAGGAACCGGAGTGTACCGTGGCAACAGGAACCGGAAGTTGTACCGTGGCAACAGGAACCGGAGTTGTACCGTAGCAACAGGAACGAGTTGTACCGTGGCAACAGGAACGGAAGTCAGAATCCTTTTAGAGGAACACGAAGGGGAACCACTGGGTAACGTGGTATAACCACAGTATACCTGGTTAGTGAGATGGAGAAGGCGGCAGGTTTAAATAGGGTTCAAGGAATCATACGAACACCGTTCACTTGGGACTCGCAGGTGGAATGAGGATACCTGAGTGCTAGGTAAATTAATTGGTGGTATACGAGGATCTCCAGTGCAGGTGGGGTGCAGTACCTTAACTTGACCAGCAGAGGGCGCCAGAGTACCTAGGTCTTCATGCTCTAGGATGGATGATCGCACATGCGCGCCTGCCTTCTGCTCAGACGGATCGCGGAGGCGGCGTGGGACACATTCTGGCTCTCCTCCCTCGAGCTGCAGGCCGGAACCAGGGAGCGACGCGCCACGAGGGACCTCAGGTGAGTTTGTCAGGCGTCCCAACATGGCGGCCGCGGTCCGACCGCGGCGGCGGGGGCATTACAGGAATTGTGTCGAAAGCTTTGGCAAAATCTAATGTAATCACATCCACTGTGACCCCCTGATCTATACTTCTACATTACTTTCCTCATAGAACGTAATTAGGTTAGTCTGACATGATCTGTGTTTCATGAAACCATGTGCTGATTTTTGCCAATTACATTATATCTCCCAATAAATTCCTGAATATTATCCCTTAGTAACCCTCAAATACTTTCCCAGCCACAGATGTTAAGCTCACAGGTCTATAATTCCCAGGCACAAATTTTAAACCTTTCTTAAAATAGGGACCACGTCAGCTTTTCTCCAATCCTCTGGTACTATTCCTGAAAGAAAAGAATCTTGAAAGATTAAGAACAGAGGTTTACATATTTCAACACATAGCTCCTCAGTACTCGCGGTGGTGAATTCCATCTGGCCCTGGGGCTTTATTCACATTCACATTTTTTAATTTGTGTAAAACCTTGTCCTGAGTCAACCAGTCACTTTGTATTAGTAAGTTTTTATTAATGAATTTCATGTCTCCTGTTATAGGTTTCTCTTTGATAAATACTGAAGAAAAATAATCATTTAAAATTTCTGCTTTATCCTGATCTTCAGTTAACAATAGCCCTGACTCAGATTTTAGTGAACCTACATTTTCACTCTTAGGTTTTTTAGAATTTATGTACCTAAAGAATCTTTTAGGGTTGGTCTTGCTCTCTTTGGCTATTTCTTTTTCATTTTCTAGTTTAGCCCATCTAATCGCATTTTTACATGCTTTATTGGCTGCCCTATATGCTTTATAGGATGCCTCAGATTTATCACATTTAAAAGCTTTAAATGCCTTCTTTTTATTTTTCATTTCCTTAGTTACCTTCCTACTAAGCCACATTGGTTTCAGTCTGTTTATCCCTAAGCAGAATCTGGCTAACTATTCAAGTATGACCATAGTTTATAGAAGACTATCAGGAGTAACTAAGGTAGATGATCCTATTACTCCTATCCGCAATAAACTCATTAAAATTACACCACCAAAAGTTCATAGACCTTCAGAACTGGAAGATGCACCTGAACTTTTTCTACAAATCCCTGCGAACATCCCTGCAGCCGTGGTGATTGAACATCCTGTTACTCTCAATGCTGCATTTGATAATGGTACCACAGACTTGCCCGCCCAGAGTTCGTCCTTGGAGGATGTGAAGAATCATGGCCCCCACTGGCGGCGGCGCAAGAAGAAATAATGTGTGGTCCCCTTACTGTAAATTTATCTGTTCACGCCCAGAGGGCGCTCCTTGCGGTGGGGAAATGTCAGGAATCCGTCCCAGACTAAGCCTGTGCCCGCACCTAATCCCTGGCAAACCTTAATTTACCTCCCTTTGCTTGTCATTAACCGACTCATATTTGTATACAGGTTTCAGGATCCTCTCTGGCCGTTCATCTCCTATCTTGGTGCCTTCAGGTGTTTGCCATGACTCCTAATGAAGCCTGTTTAAAAGAGGGATCCACCCTTCCATCAGGGCTTCAACATTAACCTTCTGGTAGTGCAAGCAACCAGTCTAGTTCCTGAAGCTCTGTGCTATTCTGAACCTGAACTCCTCCTGTGAACTTGGCAAGTGCACCCCCGCTTTAAAGCCTCTTCGCTGACAAGTGCACCCTCGCTTTCAACCATCCTCGCTGGCAAGTGCACCCCTGCTTTCAACCATCCTCGCTGGCAAGTGCACCCCACTCTCAAGACTCCTCGGTGGCAAGTTAAACCCTGCTTTCCAGCAAACCCTGGAACCAGCATACAGTCTATTACTTGCTTCATATAGACTCTGGTTTGTTTTATTTCCTGTGGTGTTTATGCTTTAAATAAACCTCTTTATGCCTGGCAACCTACGTGACTCCTCCAATCACTGCACCATGGGCTCACCTCACCAACCGTCGCACTCCATTCCTGACAGACGCCATCAAATCTTCCCCCAGTGTTAAGTCACTCAAGAGCTCCTTACTAACATACCTCAATACAGAATGCACCTGTAAACATGTAACAGTGACTATATACAGAATGCATCTGTAAACATGTAACAAAGTGACTATATACAGAATGCACCTGTAAACATGTAACATAATGACTATATACATAATGCACCTGTAAACATGTAACAAAGTGACTATATACAGAATGCACCTGTAAACATGTAACATAATGACTATATACAGAATGCGCCTGTAAACATGTAACACAGTGACTATATACAGAATGCACCTGTAAACATGTAACACAGTGACTATATACAGAATGCACCTGTAAACATGTAACAAAGTGACTATATACAGAATGCACCTGTAAACATGTAACACAGTGACTATATACAGAATGCACCTGTAAACATGTAACACAGTGACTATATACAGAATGCACCTGTAAACATGTAACAGTGACTATATACAGAATGCACCTGTAAACATGTAACACAGTGACTATATACAGAATGCACCTGTAAACATGTAACATAATGACTATATACAGAATGCACCTGTAAACATGTAACATAGTGACTATATACAGAATGCACCTGTAAACATGTAACATAGTGACTATTTCCTACATATTTATTTTTCTGTTAATCTGTATATTTGTGGGGGGTTTTAATATCTTGCATTGTATTACTTTGTATTTCTGTAACATTTCAATGTTCTTGAACCCAGGACATACTTGAAAACGAGAGAAATCTCAATGTATCCTTCCTGGTAAAATACTTTATAAATAAATAAATAATAAATATTATAATATATGGCTATAAATTCACTTTACTTTTATTTGTTAATTATACCATGAGTGATTTCTATACATAAAACACAGGAACACGGCAGGCTAGAAATACTCTTGGCTCGCTCAGACTTTCTCAGCCTGAATAAATCGGTGACCACGGATCTATGTTGTTTAATTAATTTGGCTTTCAATAAATATAGAAAAAAAAATGTGAAAACATCCAACAATCATTGATTGGGGGTGTCATTTGTTAAATTCACAGTGCCCATATTTTGCAGGAAAGTTTTCTTGAGCTGGTACCTTTTTTTTCATCAATCGTGTATCTTTAAAAAAACTATACTAATAAAATGATATCCTAAAAAAAAACAACAATTGAAAAGACAGATTTATAAAGGCCCCTGTTAACACTGGATGGATTTCCTGACAAACATCAGAGCAGTCGTTACCTTGAACATTCAGTATGATCTGCTGCTCCATCTTTTCTGACCTGTAGGTCACTGAACACATGTAGATTCCCTCATCCTCGATCTTCACATCGGACAGTAATATGGACGCGTTGCCCCTTTTTGCAGCTTGTTCATCGAATGAGACCCTCGGGTGGGAAATTTGGACTTTATCTTGATATTTTACAATTTCTTTTCCTTGATAAAGCCACCTTATGACAAGGAATTGAGGATCTGGGGAGGAGTCACCTATGGAGAAGGTGCAATGGAAGGAAACGTTGTATCCAGCAAATGTTCTTTGAGAGGAAGAGGTGGACATCGTTAGGAGAGCACCTGTATGGAGATACAGAGATATGGGAAAGCTGTAACATGCACATTAATGACAGTAAAGAGGTTTGTCAGAAGAGGAGATGTAACACATCTCAAATGTTTATTAAACAGAGCTGTAATGTCCCACATTGTCCATGGAATTACCCATTTTAGGCCAAAATCGTCGAGATGAAAAAATAGCTGAGATGAAGATGATTTATTTGGTATTTTGCCTAAAATATGCATTTTAACGGTCAATTCCTGGGCGTTACTAGATTTAGTAACTAACCCTGCTTTAGAGCAACAAGTAATATGTCTCTCACCCTCAGATTTCTTTGGTTTGCAGCCGCACCCAGGATCACAAAGAATATTTAATTACTGGATGCCCAGTGTTGACCCCTCATCCCATCATCTGGCAGGGATGTGGTGGTTGATGTTGATAAGCTCTAAGTCTCAATTCTAAAAATGAATCCATCCCACCTCCCTCCTCCCTCGCAATTCCACCGTCTCTCCAGTATGTGGTATCTGTGACTAGGGATGAGCTGTTCGGTTCGATCAGTTCGGAGTTCGATTCGAACTTTGGCCGTTCGCAAGTTTGCGAACCTCGAACTTTTTGGCGTGTTCGGTTCGAGTTCGAAAATTATTTGTTTTGAAAAAAGTATAAAAAATGCTTA
Organism: Leptobrachium leishanense; assembly: GCA_009667805.1. Taxonomy (NCBI): domain Eukaryota; kingdom Metazoa; phylum Chordata; class Amphibia; order Anura; family Megophryidae; genus Leptobrachium; species Leptobrachium leishanense. The sequence continues at coordinate 76,647 of RXON01003675.1, forward strand.
AAAAATACTAAAAAATCTAGAAATAAAGAGACTCTTTACTGCAGAATATTATAAACAACGGTTTATTAGATATTGAATTAAAAACTAATGTCTACGTGCAAAGATTCTCACCTCTAAATGACCTGTGTTGTCAAAGGCGTAAACAACAGGTGTTTTTAGTCTGGTCTAATGAATTTGATACATTGTATGTAGACTGAGGGTGTGGTGTCTCCAGATGTATCAAACAACACCTGTGCTTCTGAGAAGTGTTCATTTCTCTACTAAATCCTCCTCTGATATGCTGTTTAACCCCTTAACTCTGCATTTCACTGCTGTGTGCTCAGCTCATTTTTGCCGCTTTCGCTCATCCTGTTCAAATGTGATTTGAAGCCACATTTTATTAAATGACCCAGACATATTAGATATCATTCTTTCCGTCAGACTCCACAGATTCATAATATATCATTTTTATATGTATACGTCATGTCCTGCCTGTATGTTATGACAAAAAAATGCAATAAAAATTGAATATTTAATCATCTGCAGTGTGTAAAGTGTTTTTTTTTTCACATTTTAGCACATAGGCGTTTGCATTTATGTTTTCTATGGGTGCACTTGTACAAAAATTAGAAATGGGGACTTGTTACATTTTGTTGGGGGGAATTACATGATTTATAGCAAACGCACCCCATAGAAAAAAATCATTAGCGCAGCATCATTGTTCACATTATAATTGAAATGTGAACAATATTGCTGCATTAATAAAAATAATACACAAAAAAAGTACATGTTTTTTTTTTTACTTTATACCTGGTCATGTTGGGTATCATGCTCAGGCCTTTCGATTGACACCCTCCATGACCCCCTAGCTGCCACGGTTCTGGAGATATCAGGGTTCAAATGAACCCCCTATCTCCACCAGGGGATTCCGGGCAGCTAGGGGTTCCCCGGCTATCTGACGTCATCACGCTATGCGTGAGGACGTCAGGCAGTGAGGGGGGACCCGGGGGTGGAGCCGCCATCCAAGATGGTGGCCCCCACCAGAGCTAGGCCGCACTTCGGTGCCACAAGGCATCTCTATACACAGCCCCATCAGCATCTCTATACACAGCCTCACATCATCTCTATACACAACCCCATCAGCATCTCTATACACAACCCCATCAGCATCTCTATACACAAACAGCATCTCTATACACAAACAGCATCTCTATACACAGCCTCCTCATGTCCTCCTCAGCATACAGCGGGAGTAACTGAGGATGTGTTTAAAAACATCTTGTTTTTATAAACTTTTTGTCCTTGTTTCCTGTCCCCCAGGGCACTACCCGGACCCCCATACACCTTTTATGGCAAATATCTAGCATATATTTCCACTTGGAGGGCACTCTAAAAATCGAATTTTGAGTCCCATTAACTTGCATTGAGTTCGAGTTCGAACATTTGAAAAGTTCGAGTTCGAATGCGAACCGAACTCTGGGGTGTTCGGCTCATCCCTATCGGTGACTGAGCCATTTACACTTTACCTCTGCTGTTGGTGACAGGAGGACATGACAGCCTCTCTGCAGGTATAGCAAACACCCCACCCAACAAGGGGCAAGATCACAACCTGGCCACAAAGCACAAGTCGTACAGCATTGCTTATTTCAAACTCATTCTATTCCATCGGAGACACAAGCTGAAATGTAGAGCTTAGTTACTGTACATTATTGTTTCCTATACTTTATATGGGAGACACTACAGTGGCCCCAGCAGATGGAGAACAAGCTATTCCAACCAGTTTGCTTTCCATCTGCACCTAATATTATTAAAGTTTGAATAAAGCTTTTCAGGCCCAAAGAAATCTCCTACTCACCTCAGATCCGCCGCTTCTTCACTCCGTGGGCAAGGGAACAATGAGAACAAATAGTTCCCAGTGTTCCTCTGCGTATCCTTCCTCCACCCCAGCCGGATCTTATTTGTGCAAGCTCTTGTAGAGCTTTGCAAGATCTCAACGATCTCCATGGAGTCCTATGGACTCCTGATGCTGATAACATTGCAGTGCTTAGCACTGTTGGTGTTACCATCCTGCAGCTCAGGTGTGTTAGGACTTGGACTGCTGGTAAAGCAACTCGGTTGTAATATGGACGTTAAGGGCGAGACGCAAATGGCCGACACAAACCTTTTCAGATTACACCTTGCCTGTAATGTCAAGGTTGAGGTCAGGGCCAAGATATGGTGTATAAGTTGTGAGAATTTTTACAAATAATTATCTCCTTGTAGGAAAGTCTTCCACGATGCAGAAGAGGAGACCACCAGTAGCATCTGTACAAAGTAAACAAGGAACAGGCACGCCAAATATTTCCAGGGCAGGTTCATTGGACGTATATTAAAACCAATGTTTTGGCTCCTCCTGAGTTTTTACTGAGCTTGAGAAATACTAATGAGGAGTTGAAAAGGTTGCTTTTAATATACGTCCAGTAAACCTGCCCTGGAAAGATTTGGAGTGCTTGTCTTTACTGCGACCATAAATCTTACAGTGATCTACTGCTTTGGACTAGTAGAAGCCGCCCATAATTATCCTTGCGTTCGATAAGTCCCATGTATCCCCTTCAACCAAATTCTTCTGCTCCGACTGGAATCTTTGTCCTGTTTTGTTGATGCCGTCACACAATTCCTGTTCTTCTTATTTGCGTTGGCTTCCTTTAATGTTTAGATATTTGTGATTCACCAGCGGCTGCCGAGACAGGAATGGTGCTGACGTCTACAAGACAACTCCCAGAGCCCTGACGCGAGGAGAATCTGCGTGAAACCATGAGTAAAATCAGGATAAAACTTACCGGTTTGGTGCAGCAGGATGAGGAGCGCGGCCAGAAGCCCCAGATACTCCATCGCTGTATTCTGTGCCAGCAATCACCTGCTGTGTTACAGGAAATCACGGGAGAAAAGACAAGGAAAATAATCTGCTTGAATGTCACTTACATAAAGACTGAGGAACATATACTTTTACTGTCATACATCGGAATGCTGTTTGGTTTCATACTGATGGTTCTATTCTGGTTACATGGATCCTCCAGGCTATACTTAACTTGTTTTAAGAGCCTTCATGGTCCTAGAAGTTGCCGTTCCTCTGCAGACACATGGTGCATGCTCATTAAATAATGGTTTCTGCTCAGCAGGGGTTAGGAATGTCCGGTGTCCAGTGTTTATCTGGATAGTTTGATATTGTATAGAAAAGGGGTGGTGTATCTATGTCGGGCGCTGCCTGTATGTGGGTATCTCGTACTTTGTGGAGTGCGATGTTCGTGGGGTAAATATCCCTCGATAGTCTACTAGGGGCTGGAAGTATTGGTGGTGAAATATTGGTGAATTGACTAGAACTTCTTGTGTTCAGAGCAGATGGTCTTAGACATATATACAAAAAACTATTGTATTGGATACAATGGTATGTATCATAAGTTGAAGCAGGATTCACATAGAGAATGGTCAGGGGTTACCATCTAGTGGCTTAATGTGGTATTGCAGGGAACAGATTTCTCCAGTCTGATAAAAAGGTTTCTCAGTGCCCTGCTGCCCTCCACAAAGTACGAGATACCCACATACAGGCAGCGCCTGACATAGATACACCACCCCTTTTCTAAACATTATCAGCAGGTGTGTAACACTGTCCTAGTACCTAGGTTAGGCAGCAGCCCGTACTGTCTCATCAGGCGCCACAAAAGGATTATTCCCCGTGAATTCACCTACAGTTTGGTATTGTAGCCGGCCCAGTTACATCTCTTGAAGAAAACCAACCACTTAAATGTCCATTTTCCTGAGCAGTTGAGGAAGAAGACTGAAACTCCTGAGCCCAAAATCCAAGGTCTTGTTGGAGAACCTGTGGGTAGGTGGTGGAGTGACTGACTGACTGATTGACTGGCTGACTCATCAACGCCCAGCTGAAACCATTTAACCTAGGAACGTGAAACTTTGAAGGTGCACTATTTTTATGATGTGGGCACCCACTAAAGGAAGGATTTTTGGAAACTCCGCCCCTAAGGGGGTGAAAAAGGGGGTTGAATATTTTAAACAGGAAACCTATAGCTCAAAAACAGGAGATGTTACAGATTTTGTGAAAGTGTTTTACCAGGAAGGATACATTGAGATTTCTCTCGTTTTTCAGTATGTCCTGGGTGGCGAGTCTGTACCGTTAGGTGTCTTGCCCAAAGACACTTACTGGAGAGGTGCTCGCTGGGATCGAACCCATGTCTCCACAGGCTCTCCATGCAGAGCGGTGACATTACCTCTACTCCACCCAGATGTGAAAATCGATATTTAGATTCATCTTGAAAAACAAAAAAAACACGTATTTTATCGTTTTTCAAAAATCCAAGTGGGGGCGAAAAAAGGGGGTTGAATATTTTAAATATTTTAAACAGGATACCTGTATCTCCAAAACAGACGATGTTACAGGCCTGAAAATTGGTATTTAGATTCGTCTTGAAAAATAAAACAACACGTATTTTACCATGTTCTGAAAATTCCTTGGGGGGGCAAAAAGGGGGGTTGAATATTCTTATCAGTATACCTATATTTCAAAAAACAAAGATGTTACAGGTGTGAAATTTAGTATTTACAATCTTCGTGAAAAAAACCAAACATGTGTTTTGCCATTTTCCACAAATCCAAATAAGGGGGGGGGGGTCGAGGGAAAGGGGTCTAAATACTTTTATCAGTATATCTATAGTTCAAAAACCAAGATGTTACAGGTGTGAAGTTTGGTAATTACAATCTTTTGAAAATAAAGAAACACGTGTTTTACCATTTTCCAAGAATCCCACGTGGTGGGTGAAAAAAGGGGGGGTGAATACTTTTCAACAGGATACCTATATCTCAAAAACAGAAGATCTTACAGACGTGAAAATTGGTATTTAGATTCGTCTTGAAAATAAAACAACACGTATTTTACCATTTTCCGAAAATCCAGTCAAGGGGGGTGGGGGAAAGGGATGTAAATACTTTTATCAGTATACCTATATTTCATAAATCAAAGATGTTAAAGGTGTGAAAATTTGGCACTTACGTTCTTCTTGAAAAATAAAAAAACACGTGTTTTACAATTTTCCAAAAATCCAAGTGGGGGGAAAGGGGGGGGGGTTCTACCAAAAAAACCTCAAGTCTACTTTTAAAAAACAATTTTAACAAATCCTAAAATCCACGCGAGCGAAGCCGCGGGCAAGAGCTAGTATCTAATAAACCGTTTATTATAAAATTCTGCAGTAAAGAGTCTGTTTATTTATCGATTTTTTAAGATATTTTAAGCATTTTTTGGGATTTATTTATTTTTAAAAAAAAAAAAAAAAAAAATTGATATATTTTTAAGTTTACTTCTTTTTTCTGTAACAGCCCTTTTTATTATCATTCATTGGATTTTATATGTAAATTTCAGACATTTTCGCTCAGTAGTTTCTTTGCAAACAGCGTTCCACTTTTCAATCATTCAAGCAAACTGTTTTTCTAATTTATTCACTCCATTCGTCTGCGATGTGATCGGTTTTTCCGGCGGCTGCGCTGCGTGTGATCAGCTCCTGCTCGTTTTTTTCCGGCGTTTTCGGTGGGGTTAATCCAGATGTTGTTGCGTGTTTCGGTGTGCCTTCGCCGGGTTTTGCGGTGAGTTTTCGGCGGGTTTGCGGTGACTTGTCCCTGCAATTCAGAGACCCTGTGGTGCTTGGTGAATACACCGCAGGGTCGCCGAAATGGGATTGCCAAATCGAACCGAATTGAAGAGAAGGAAAAGTCACCGAACGTGCGGTGACTTTTCGATTTATTATTATTATTATTATTCTTTATTTATAAAGCGCCAGCATATTCCGCAGCGCTGTACAATAAGCACAGTATAGACAGGGTTACAATACATTGAACAACATTTGAAAACAGTACAGGAGGAGATGAGGGCCCTATTCCCGTAGGAACTCACAATCTGGAGGGTTGGGGTTGGAAACAGGAGGAGAGGACTGTAAGGTGAGAGTGATTGATGGTTGCGTCAGTGAGTTGGGTGGTCGGCTTCCCTAAATGGGAATGTTTTAAGGGAGCGTTTGAAGGAAGAGAAGTTAGGGGAAAGTCTGACAGTACGAGGGAGAGCGTTCCAGAGAGTGGGGGCTGCGCGTGAGAAATCCTGCAGTCTATCATGGGAAGAGGTGATGCGGGGAGAAGCTAGGCGCAGGTCACTGTTTGACCTTAGGGAGCGGGCTGGGGTGTATTTGGTGATTAGTGAGGACCGGTAGTGGGGCGCTGAGTTAGTGAGGGTTTTGTAGGTAAGGATAAGGATTTTGAACTTAATTCTGCAGTGGATGGGGAGCCAGTGAAGGGACTCGCAGAGGGGAGCGGCAGAGACAGAGCGGCGGGTGAGGTGAATTAGCCTGGCGGAGGCGTTCAGGATGGATTGTAGGGGGAGAGGCGGGACAGAGGGAGGCCAGATAAGAGATTATTGCAATAGTCGAGTCGGGAGATTACCAGGGCGTGTATGAGTTGTTTTGTGGTGACAGCGGTAAGAAATGGCCGAATTCTGGAAATATTACGCAGTTGGTATCGGCAGGAGGAGGAAAGAGACTGGATGTGGGGGATGAAGGAAAGAGCAGAGTCAAGTGTAACTCCAAGACAGCGAACTTGGTTTGATGGGGAGATGGTGATACCCTCCACCGTGATAGAGAAGTCAGGAGGTGGGGAGGCATTGGAGGGAGGAATAAGTAGGAGCTCAGTCTTTGACATGTTGATCTTTAGGTGGTGGGAGGCCATCCAGGAGGAGATGCCAGATAAACAGTCACTGACTTTTGAAAGGACAGGGGGAGAGAGATCAGGGGTAGAGAGGTAGATCTGAGTGTCATCAGCGTAGAGGTGGTAATTAAGCCAAAGCTGTTGATGATTTTGCCAGGGAGGAGGTGTAGATGGAAAAGAGCAGAGGACCAAGGACAGAGCCTTGAGGTACACCAACAGATAGAGGCAATGAGGAGGAGGAGTTACCAGCAAAGGACACACAGAAGGACCTGTTGGATAAATAGGAGTCAACCCAAGCAAGTGCAGTGTCACCGAGACCCAGAGAGTTGAGGGTCTGTAGAAGGAGGGGGTGGTCAACAGTGTGTCAAAAGCAGCCGAGAGGTCAAGCAGGATGAGAATAGAATAGTGGCCGTGTTTTTTAGCAGTTAGGAGGTCGTTGGTGACTTTGGTGAGGGCAGTTTCAGTTGAGTGTAGGGGACGGAAGCCAGATTGCAGAGGGTCAAGTAGGGAATTGGAGGACAGGAAGAGGGAGAGGCGGTTGAAGACTAGTTTTTCTAAGAGCTTTGATGTGAAGGGAAGCAGGGATACAGGGCGGTAGTTGGATGGAGAGTTGGGATCGAGGGATGGTTTCTTTAGTAAAGGGGTAACTAGCGCGTGTTTGAAGGCGGATGGAAAGGAGCCAGTGGAGAGAGATAAGTTGAAGATGTGTGTGAGAGCAGGGGTGAGGGAGGAGGAGAGGGGAGGAATTAGATGTGAGGGAATGGGGTCGAGCGGGCACATGGTGAGATGTGAGGAGGACAATAAGGAATTGACTTCCTCCTCAGTGGCTGGGAGGAAGCGGAAGAGGGTGGCAGAGGGGACCTGTGGGAGTGGAGGTGGCAGATAACTATCTTGTGTTGGGATGTTGCTTCTGATAGTTAGAGTTTTACTGAGGAAGTAGTCTGCAGGTCTTGAGCGCTGAAGGCAGCTGAGGGGGGAGGTGCAGGTGGGTAGAGGAGGGTGTTGAAGGTGGACCAGAGCCGTTTAGGGTTGGAGGACAGCGTAGATATAAGAGATGAGAAGAAGGATTGTTTGGCCAAGTGGAGGGCAGAGGTGTATGACCGGAGAATAAACTTGAAGTGAACAAAATCAGCTTCAGAGCGGGATTTCCTCCAGGCACGCTCTGCGGTGTGGGAGCATCTTTGCAGGTAGCGAGTCTGGAGGGTGTGCCAGGGCTGAAGCTGGCGGCGTGGGGCCTTACAGAGTCGAAGAGGAGCAAGAGTGTCTAGAGCAGAGATAAGCGTAGTGTTGTAGTGATTAGTGGCAGCATCAGGGCAGGTGAAGGATGAGGTATGAGGGAGGTGGTGAAGTAGGTTGGAGAATTGATGGGGGTCCACAGCATGTAGATTTCTGTGAGTGTGTGTGCGGGGTGGGTGAGCAGGGTGTTTAGGAAGTCCAGATAGGTTGAAAGAGAGAAGGTGGTGGTCAGAGATGGGGAAAGGGCGACATTTGAACTCAGAAATGGAGCAGAGGTTGGAAAAGACCAGGTCAATAACATGACCTTCGCGGTGGGTAGGGAGGAGGGAGGATTGCGTGAGTCCAAGGGAGGACGTGAGTGAAAGAAGTTTGGAGGCAGCAGGGGCGGAAGGATCATCAATGGGAATGTTGAAGTCCCCGAGAATTAGGCATGGAAGATTAGAAGACAGGAAGTGAGAAAGCCAGGTAGCAAAGTGGTCAAAGAACTGGGAGGTTGGTCCGCGGTGGGCGGTAGATGACTGCCACCCTGAGAGCCAGAGGAGAGAACAGGCGGATGCAGTGTGTCTCGAAGGAGGAGAAGGAGAGGGATGGGGGTGGAGGGAGATGCTGGTAGGTGCAGGTGGGAGAGAGCAGGAGTCCGACCCCGCCACCATTTCTCTCACCCGGTCTGGGGGTATGGCTCAAGTGTAGACCACCATGTGAGAGAGCAGCAGATTCTCTTTGAATAACCCTGTATGTGTACCTCTCCATTGTAATAGTTGTGACTTATTTAAATTCGAGGAATTTTTAAGTATAGGGATAGATCTAGTGGAACCCGATTGGAGAGGGGGGGGGGTATGGCGATAAAATTAACAAAAAGAGAAACTGAGTGGATCTGTAAGTTGGGCACTATGGAAGGGAAAGGGTTAAATAATGAGCTAGATATATTGGCATTTATGGACTAGGTTGGTTTATGTTCTCTAAGTCTTTCACGGTAATTCAAAAAGATTCGAAAAGTCACTGCACGTTCGGTGACTTTTCGTTCTCTTCAATTCGGTTCCTTTTGCCGATCCCATTTCGGTGACCCTGAGGTGTATTCAGCAAGCACCACAGGGTCCCCGAATTGCAGGGAAAGGCTGCCGCAAACCTGACGAAAACTCACCGCAAAACCCAGCGAATGCACGCCGAAAACACGTAAAAACATCTGGATTAACCTGCCGAAAACCACGGAAAAGCCCGAGCAGGAGCCGATCACACAGAGCCGAAGCCGCCAAGACCGCAGACGATGCAGTGAATAAATTAGCAAAATAGTTTGTGTGAATGTGTGAAAGTGAAACGCTGTTTGCAAAGAAACTACTGAGCGAAAATGTCTGAAATTTACATATGATCCAATGAATGATAATAAAAAGGTCTGATACAGAAAAAATAAGTGAAGTTAAAAAATTTTTTTAAAAAAATCGGACTTTTTTAAAAAATAAATAAAATCAGAAAAATGCTTAAAATATCCTAAAAAATCTATAAATAAAGAGACTCTTTACTGCAGAATTTTATAATGAACGGTTTATTAGATATTGAATTAAAACGGGAATATTTTTAACATTGAAGCCTATGGGATTCGCCTGAATAAACCTGTTGAATTAAACCACCGAATGGCAGGGCATTAGGGGAACCTTTCACTGCTGGTTTGTGTTCTCTGAATAGACCGAAGCAGTGCTTTTTCATGGGATTTCATTGCCCTCGAACAGGCACCGAACAGGCACCGTATGTGCAGGCATTCGCCAGGATTTGGCGAATTGCCTCCTCTGGATAGCCGAATGGCCAAGAAAGGTAACCGAACGCTGATTTTCACTGTTTGGTTACCTTTTCTCAAGCAATTCAGATCTCTTTGGATAACCCTGATAGTATTTTAAATAGATGAATGTAAATGTAACAATCAGGTTGTTATGTTTTTTATAGTTTGTGTTTTCTATCCTAATGAATATTATATTTTTGCTATGTTTACTCCCCAGGGTGTTTATACCATTGAAGAAATTTGTGTGTTTTAAAATGCATGTTAGAAATATATATTGTATGCGTGTGTGTATACTATCAAAGGTTGTTTTTATATATGTAGAATACGAAATGGATTGTTTAATATAGGTATTGCTGTTGTGGCAGAAACAAATTTGTATGATAAGACTTTATGTTTTTACGCATGCGCAACATGTAGAAAACCGTTTACCTATACGTTGTGGTGGAAGTGATATAATTTGTATGAAGAGTTTAGGCTAGGGTCAGACGAACGCATTTTTCGCTTCGTCCGTGAAAAAGTGCGTTTGAACGAATGGACGTATTTTTTCACAGAATACATGATAGCGGTCATACGATGCACATTTGCGTCCGTGATTTTGTACGGATCATCAATAAAACCCTTTTTGCGTCTGGACGTTATGTTGACTGGACATTAGCAGCGTCTGACGTCTCCTAATCACACATACACGCCGCTAGCGGACGCAGCGCACTCTGTACGTCAGTACTAGCAGTATCACGTTCTTGAAAAAATGCGTTTGTTTGCCGCTTGCGTTGCGCGGCCAGACTTTAGTGCGGCCGTACTTCGTACATTGCCCGTCATTGGCCGTCATTTGCTGCTACTACGGCCGTGATAAAGTGCGGCTGCACGCGCGTTCGCACTGCGTTCGTCTGACCCTAGCCTTAATTATACGGAGGCGTGATGTTAAAGGGAATCCCCATACTGAAGCTGTGATTGCGTGAGACCTTGAAAACTTCAGCTGTTGAGGTTTTTGATCCGTTGTTGAGATGTTTAAAGCTTGGAAAAGAAGGACTGAGACATTCCAAATTTTACTCCTGATGAAGTGGGACAGACGTGCCCACGAAAACGCGTCGAGTGGACTTTTTAAAGAGGATTGGAACATCAACGGTGTGCTCGGAGACCCCGGGAAGAAATCGATCCGTGGAAGTCTGGGACTTTGAAGGTGGATCTGGATGATCTCGGACGTGAATTGCGGGAGGTCTGAGACATTGCGTCATATATTCATATG
>RXON01003676.1:0-48044 GCA_009667805.1 Leptobrachium leishanense
ACCGCCCGGTCACTAAGGGGTTAAGGAAACAATTAACTAGATTGGGGAAGGGCTCGTTTGTGCATATAAGTCCTTTTCTTTTTTCACGTAGCTAAAAGTGAGATGTTTGATTGAACGTTGAGATGCCCAATGGACTTTGTCTAGATTTCAATGACGTGAGGGGAAATTGTAAGACTATAGAGATGATTGTGCCTCAGATGAAGTTTCTGCCATTTTGGTTTTCATGGCAGCCGTGGCTTGTTACATCATCCGTCAATGTGTTTTTAAAATTTAGCAAGTGCTGAAGAGATCCAAAACCTCAATGCCGTGACCCGGATTCGAACCGGGGTTGCTGCGGCCACAACGCAGAGTACTAACCACTATATGATCACGGCAGACTAGTGGAGCCAGGTAGGAGTCGAGCCTACAATCTTCTGATCCGTAGTCAGACGTGTTATACATTGCGCCACTGGCCCATCTGCTTATCCTGTACCACAATACATGACAACAGTTTTAAAGTCTAAGTAGGATTGATTTAAAACATGACTGCTGCAGTTATTTGCCAACTTCCTCCTCCCATTTTCCATTGTACACACAACAATGCCAATGAATCCACAGCGTTCTCAGCAATGCAATAGTTTTTGGAAAATTCAGTCGTGCATTCAAAACAACTACTTAAAAAAAATCAGGACATCTAAATAAGGGTCTTTGGAGAGACCGAGAATCCAAGACCTACCATGTCGGGAGAAAAAAACAAAAACAAATTACATTTTTCAGCTCACTAAACTTTTCCCCATTTTTTTCTCAATAAACATCGAATCATCTCATGAGAGGGAAGGAGAAAAAAATATATTCGAAAAAGACTTTGAAATAAGATAGAAATCAGCAGATTTTTAAATGTAGAAATTGATACAGATCCAGTAGAACGATGCTAAAATCGACAAGTTAGTGGTTACATGTTTAAGATTTTTGGAAACAATTAACTAGATTGGGGAAGGGCCCGTTTGTGCATATAAGTCCTTTTCTTTTTTCACGTAGCTTAAAGAGAGATGTTTGATTGAACGTTGAGATGCCCAATGGACTTTGTCTAGATTTCAATGACTTGAGGGGAAATTGTAAGTCTAAAGAGATGATTGTGCCCTCATATGAAGTTTCTGCCATTTTGGTTTTCATTGCAGCCGTGGCTTGTTACATCATCCGTCAATGTGTTTTTAAAATTTAGCAAGTGCTGAAGAGATCCAAAGCCTCAATGCCGTGACCGGGATTCGAACCGGGGTTGCTGCAGCAACAACACAGAGTACTAACCACTATACAATCACGGCAGACTAGTTGAGCCAGGTAGGAGTCGAACCTACAATCTTCTGATCCATAGTGAGACGCGTTATCCATTGCGCCACTGGCCCATCTGCTTATCCTGTACCACAATACATGACAACAGTTTTAAAGTCTAAGTAGGATGATTGATTTAAAACATGACTGCTGCAGTTATTTGCCAACTTCCTCCTCCAATTTTCCATTGTACACACAACAATGCCAATGAATCCACAGCGTTCTCAGCAATGCAATAGTTTTTGGAAAATTCAGTCGTGCATTCAAGACAACTACTTAAAAAAAATCAGGACATCTAAATAAGGGTCATTGGAGAGACCGAGAATCCAAGACCTGCCATGTCGGGAGAAAAAAACAAAAACAAATTACATTTTTCAGCTCACTAAACTTTTCCCCATTTTTTCTCATAAGAACACCTCGAATCATCTCATGAGAGGGAAGGTGAAAAAATATATTCGAAAAAGACTTTGAAATAAGAAAGAAATCAGCAGATTTTTAAATGTAGAAATTAAGACAGATCCAGTAGAACGGTGCTAAAATCAACAAGTAAGGCTAGGGTCAGACTAACGCATTTTTCACGTTGTCCGTGAAAAAGTGCGTTCGAACAAATGGACGTATTTTTTCACGGAATACGCGATAGCGGTCATACGATGCGCAGTTTCATCCGTGATTTTGTACGGATCATCAATAAAACACTTTTTGGGTCTGGACGTTATGTTGGCCGGACATTAGCAGCGTCTGACGTCTCCTAATCACGCACACATGCCGCTAGCAGACGCAGCACACTCTGTACGTCAGTACTAGTGGTTTCACGTTCTCGAAAAAATGCGTTTGTTTGCCGCTTGCGTTGCGCGGCCGCACTTTTGTGCGACCGTACTTCGTATATTGGCCGTCATTGCCCGGCATCTGCTGCTAGCACGGCCGTGATTATGTGCGGCTGCACGCGCGTTCGCACTGCCTCAGTCTGACCCTAGCCTAAGTGGTTACATGTTTAAGATTTTAGGAAACAATTAACTAGATTGGGGAAGGGCCCGTTTGTGCATATAAGTCCTTTTCTTTTTTCACGTAGCTTAAAGTGAGATGTTTGATTGAACGTTGAGATGCCCAATGGACTTTGTCTAGATTTCAATGACTTGAGGGGAAATTGTAAGTCTAAAGAGATGATTGTGCCCTCAGATGAAGTTTCTGCCATTTTGGTTTTCATGGCAGCCGTGGCTTGTTACATCATCCGTCAATGTGTTTTTAAAATTTAGGAAGTGCTGAAGAGATCTAAAACCTCAATGCCGTGACCCGGATTCGAACCGGGGTTGCTGCGGCCACAACGCAGAGTACTAACCACTATACGATCACGGCAGACTAGTTGAGCCAGGTAGGAGTTGAACCTACAATCTTCTGATCTGTAGTCAGACGCGTTATCCATTGCGCCACTGGCCCATCTGCTTATCTTGTACCACAATACATGACAACAGTTTTAAAGTCTAAGTAGGATTGATTTAAAACATGACTGCTGCAGTTATTTGCCAAATTCCTCCTCCCAGTTTCCATTGTACACACAACAATGCCAATGAATCCACAGCGTTCTCAGCAATGCAATAGTTTTTGGAAAATTCAGTCGTGCATTCAAGACAACTACTTAAAAAAAATCAGGACATCTAAATAAGGGTCATTGGAGAGACCCAGAATCCAAGACCTGCCATGTCGGGAGAAAAAAACAAAAACAAATTACATTTTTCAGCTCACTAAACTTTTCCCCATTTTTTCTCATAAGAACACCTCGAATCATCTCATGAGAGGGAAGGTGAAAAAATATATTCGAAAAAGACTTTGAAATAAGAAAGAAATCAGCAGATTTTTAAATGTAGAAATTAAGACAGATCCAGTAGAACGATGCTAAAATCAACAAGTAAGTGGTTACATGATTAAGATTTTAGGAAACAATTAACTAGATTGGGGAAGGGCTCGTTTGTGCATATAAGTCCTTTTCTTTTTTCACGTAGCTTAAAGTGAGATGTTTGATTGAACGTTGAGATGCCCAATGGATTTTGTCTAGATTTCAATGACTTGAGGGGAAATTGTAAGTCTAAAGAGATGATTGTGCCCTCAGATGAAGTTTCTGCCATTTTGGTTTTCATGGCAGCCGTGGCTTGTTACATCATCCGTCAATGTGTTTTTAAAATTTAGCAAGTGCTGAAGAGATCCAAAACCTCAATGCCGTGACCCGGATTCGAACCGGGGTTGCTGCGGCCACAACGCAGAGTACTAACCACTATACGATCACGGCAGACTAGTTGAGCCAGGTAGGAGTCGAACCTACAATCTTCTGATCCGTAGTCAGACGCGTTATCCATTGCGCCACTGGCCCATCTGCTTATCCTGTACCACAATACATGACAACAGTTTTAAAGTCTAAGTAGGATTGATTTAAAACATGACTGCTGCAGTTATTTGCCAACTTCCTCCTCCCATTTTCCATTGTACAAACAACAATGCCAATGAATCCACAGCGTTCTCAGCAATGCAATAAGTTTTGGAAAATTCAGTAGTGCATTCAAAACAACTACTTAAAAAAAATCAGGACATCTAAATAAGGGTCATTGGAGAGACTGAGAATCCAAGACCTGCCATGTCGGGAGAAAAAAACAAAAACAAATTACATTTTTCAGCTCACTAAACTTTTCCCCATTTTTTCTCATAAGAACACCTCGAATCATCTCATGAGAGGGAAGGTGAAAAAATATATTCGAAAAAGACTTTGAAATAAGAAAGAAATCAGCAGATTTTTAAATGTATAAATTAAGACAGATCCAGTAGAACGATGCTAAAATCAACAAGTTAGTGGTTACATGTTTAAGATTTTAGGAAACAATTAACTAGATTGGGGAAGGGATCGTTTGTGCATATAAGTCCTTTTCTTTTTTCACGTAGCTTAAAGTGAGATGTTTGATTGAACGTTGAGATGCCCAATGGATTTTGTCTAGATTTCAATGACTTGAGGGGAAATTGAAAGTCTAAAGAGATGATTGTGCCCTCAGATGAAGTTTCTGCCATTTTGGTTTTCATGGCAGCCGTGGCTTGTTACATCATCAGTCAATGTGTTTTTAAAATTTAGCAAGTGCTGAAGAGATCCAAAACCTCAATGCCGTGACCTGGAATCGAACCGGGGTTGCTGCGGCCACAACACAGAGTACTAACCACTATACGATCACGGCAGACTAGCTGAGCCAGGTAGGAGTCGAACGTACAATCTTCTGATCCGTAGTCAGACGCGTTATCCATTGCACCACTGGCCCATCTGCTTATCCTGTACCACAATACATGACAACAGTTTTAAAGTCTAAGTAGGATTGATTTAAAACATGACTGCTGCAGTTATTTGCCAACTTCCTCCTCCCAGTTTCCATTGTACACACAACAATGCCAATGAATCCACAGCGTTCTCAGCAATGCAATAGTTTTTGGAAAATTCAGTCGTGCATTCAAAACAACTACTTAAAAAAAATCAGGACATCTAAATAAGGGTCTTTGGAGAGACCGAGAATCCAAGACCTATCATGTCGGGAGAAAAAAACAAAAACAAATTACATTTTTCAGCTCACTAAACTTTTCCCCATTTTTTCTCATAAGAACACCTCGAATCATCTCATGAGAGGGAAGGTGAAAAAATATATTCGAAAAAGACTTTGAAATAAGATAGAAATAAGCAGATTTTTAATTGTAGAAATTGATACAGATCCAGTAGAACGATGCTAAAATCGACAAGTTAGTGGTTACATGTTTAAGATTTTAGGAAACAATTAACTAGATTGGGGAAGGGCCCGTTTGTGCATATAAGTCCTTTTCTTTTTTCACGTAGCTAAAAGTGAGATGTTTGATAGACATGTGCACAGCACAAAATTTCGTTCTGAACTAATGGATTAGTCCTAAAATGCAATTTATTTAGTTGCTAAAGAAATTCGTTTTCAGTTCTTTAGTATGAAAACGAATTTCGTTCATCCGAAAACCAGTGGATACAATTACTATTGTAGTGGTGGCTCCTCAGAGGGCTGAGATTGCTGCTTGTTACAGTATCTCTCACTCTCAGCACAATGTGGGCCATATTACATAGTTGGTGCTAACTTAACCAGAGCTGTTGTAACCTTCCCAGAACCATTATAGCCTATGGAGGTTTTCAGTTTACAACAGCTCTGGTTAAGTTATCACCAACATTGTAATACTGCCCCGTGTCAGGCAAAGCTGTTACAGTAACTGACTGCTGCTCATCACAGCGCTCAGAGTTTCTGTAAAACTAGTAAATAATATTTTTATATATAAGAGGTTAGAACAATATTATTTCCTTGTTTTACTGAAACTCTGAGCGCTGTTACAGTCAGTTACTGTAACAACTGAGCCTGATACATTGTACTGAGAGATAATGTAACAAGCAGCCGATCTCAGCACTCACAGCCACTGGATTTAAAGGGCTAAAAAAAAAGGCTCCTCTCTGTATAATGTTTAGAACATCCTCCTGCATTAATTAATACCCCTCTTTGTATAATGTAGATAACATCCTGCTGCATTAATGTCCCTCTCTGTATAGAACATTCTCCTCAATTTATACCTTTCTCTGTATAATGTATATAACATCCTCCTGCATTAATACCCCTCTCTGTATAATGTATAGAACATACTCCTGCATTAATTAATGCCACTCTCTGTATAGAACATCCTACTGCATTGGCATGTGGAGGGTGCAGAACTTCGGATGTTGCGATGTTGCGATCTTCATTGCTGGTCTGCTTCACTCATCAATGTAATATCACAAAAAGGACTGAAACTAAAATGTAGTGCATTTTATTTTAGTTTCTTTCGTTTTTTGTACTGAGCAGTTTCGTTTCTCTTGAGTCATACTAAAACTAAATTATCCCAAAATTCGGACTAAATCGTTTTAGTACTAAAACAAATGCACATGTCTAATGTTTGATTGAACGTTGAGATGCCCAATGGACTTTGTCTGGATTTCAATCACGTGAGGGGAAATTGTAAGACTAAAGAGATGATTGTGCCCTCAGATGAAGTTTCTGCCATTTTGGTTTTCATGGCAGCCGTGGCTTGTTACATCATCCGTCAATGTGTTTTTAAAATTTAGCAAGTGCTGAAGAGATCCAAAGCCTCAATGCCGTGACCCGGATTCGAACTGGGGTTGCTGCGGCCACAACGCAGAGTACTAACCACTATACGATCACGGCAGACTAGTTGAGCCAGGTAGGAGTCGAACCTACAATCTTCTGATCCGTAGTCAGATGCGATATCCATTGCGCCAATGGCCCATCTGCTTATCCTGTACCACAATACATGACAACAGTTTTAAAGTCTAAGTAGGATTGATTTAAAACATGACTGCTGCAGTTATTTTCCAACTTCCTCCTCCCATTTTCCATTGTACAAACAACAATGCCAATGAATCCACAGCGTTCTCAGCAATGCAATAAGTTTTGGAAAATTCAGTAGTGCATTCAAAACAACTACTTAAAAAAAATCAGGACATCTAAATAAGGGTCTTTGGAGAGCCCGAGAATCCAAGACCTGCCATGTCGGGAGAAAAAAACAAAAACAAATTACATTTTTCAGCTCACTAAACTTTTCCCCATTTTTTCTCATAAGAACACCTCGAATCATCTCATGAGAGGGAAGGTGAAAAAATATATTCGAAAAGACTTTGAAATAAGATAGAAATCAGCAGATTTTTAAATGTAGAAATTGATACAGATCCAGTAGAACGGTGCTAAAATCGACAAGTTAGTGGTTACATGTTTAAGATTTTTGGAAACAATTAACTAGATTGGGGAAGGGCCCGTTTGTGCATATAAGTCCTTTTCTTTTTTCACGTAGCTAAAAGTGAGATGTTTGATTGAACGTTGAGATGCCCAATGGATTTTGTCTGGATTTCAATGACGTGAGGGGAAATTGTAAGACTAAAGAGATGATTGTGCCCTCAGATGAAGTTTCTGCCATTTTGGTTTTCATGGCAGCCGTGGCTTGTTACATCATCCGTCAATGTGTTTTTAAAATTTAGCAAGTGCTGAAGAGATCCAAAACCTCAATGCCGTGACCCGGATTCGAACCGGGGTTGCTGCGGCCACAACACAGAGTACTAACCACTATACGATCACGGCAGACTAGTTGAGCCAGGTAGGAGTCGAACCTACAATCTTCTGATCCGTAGTCAGACGCGTTATCCATTGCGCCACTGGCCCATCTGCTTATCCTGTACCACAATACATGACAACAGTTTTAAAGTCTAAGTAGGATTGATTTAAAACATGACTGCTGCAGTTATTTGCCAACTTCCTCCTCCCATTTTCCATTGTACACACAACAATGCCAATGAATCCACAGCGTTCTCAGCAATGCAATAGTTTTTGGAAAATTCAGTCGTGCATTCAAAACAACTACTTAAAAAAAATCAGGACATCTAAATAAGGGTCTTTGGAGAGACCGAGAATCCAAGACCTGCCATGTCGGGAGAAAAAAACAAAAACAAATTACATTTTTCAGCTCACTAAACTTTCCCCCATTTTTTCTCATAAGAACACCTCGAATCATCTCATGAGAGGGAAGGTGAAAAAATATATTCGAAAAGACTTTGAAATAAGAAAGAAATCTGCAGATTTTTAAATGTAGAAATTGATACAGATCCAGTAGAACGGTGCTAAAATCAACAAGTTAGTGGTTATATGTGTAACGAACTCATGTTTTTTATATTTTTACTGAGCTTCCAGGACCTTTTGAACTTTGTTTTACTGAACTTCCAGGACCTTTTGAACTTTGGGTTTTTTCTGGCATGTGGGGAGGAGGACCAGGAAGGAGCAGAGGAGCAGCAGCCATTGTCTACTGGTCCAGAGAATAAATCTCTTCAGGAGTCTGCAAGAGATAGTCCTGCTGGGAGAAAGTGAAAGCAAGAGAAACCAGGCTGACTATATGTGCAAGAAGCTGGGAACTTGTCATTTGTTGCTGCAGACTTCTCCTCCCTGATTTACTGGCTTTCCATAAAGAGATTGAAGTCTATGTGCACCCAAGTTACACAAGAGGAGTGATCTACATCCAGACAAGCATTCTTTTCTCTATATATGAAGAAACTACAATCACAGGAGCTATATAAAGGTACTGTTTCCAGAGACTGTTTTCAGGATTATCCAGTTTAATACAGTTGAATGAGAGACTTTATCCAGATAGCGCTATCTATACTAAAAGGGCCCCAACGTGCACGAATTACCCATGGGACTTTGCTAGGGGCAGCCCTGCTGCAATAAAGGAATGGTGTGACTGTTATACTCACAACAGGACTTTACAACCAATGAGAATTATCCAGGAGCTGCATTGTTATTGCTGTGTTTATATGTTGAAATTCCTTTAATCCATATACAGCTGCATTACACGTTTTAAATATGTTTCTGGTTTCTGAGTGTTATTAAGTGAAGGATACTCATCTACTCAGTGGGGTGGGTTCCCTATAATAAAGAGACTACACTGAGTGGAGGCACTGCGTCAGATCAAGATGTCCCGATCTCTCAACTATAGCGGAGGCTCAGGATCCCTGTCAGCATCAGAAGAAGGTGCAACTGCTGTCCATTATGACCTGCTTCCAGGATTAAGGGAAAAAGGGGTTACAGATGGAGGCACTGCTGAGATGAATCGGGACTCATGTAAAGTTGGTTATAAAATATCATGTCTCAGCCCCAAGCAAGTCAGGGACTGGGCGAAAATAAATTTAATTCCCCCTAACCAAGCTGTGGCTGTGTGTAATCTGCCTCTCAACATGGAGAGAAAACATTTTGATGATGCCATTCGACAGATCCCGGGATTACAGAGATTCCGCCTTATACAAACACAGAAGGATGAGAAAGCAGGATCTGCTGTCGCCCTGGTGAGAAGTTATAGGCCCCTAAATAAAGATTGTCACCAGTATTTACAATTGCCAAAGGTTCAACTCCCTGGAAGCCCTTTGGTATATGCTCAAGATGAGTCAGAAGATGAAAGCGACTCTGAGGGTGGAGACAGTGATCATATATTCAGTGTCACTCAAAAGACAAACCCCGATGTTGAAGATAGTGATGAACTGGAGAAACAGCCTTTCAAACTTCCCAAGCAGAATAGGTTCCCTAGGAAGCTTCCTAGTGTTCCTACAAGTCAGAAGAGAGAGGAGAGTCTTTCTTTAACTGAAGTCTTAGCACAGTTAGCTAAAAGTGTGGTTCAAGCATCCAATGAGCATAATTACAAGCGACTCAAAGTTTTCTCTGGAATTGTGCCGACACCATCCGGCGAAGAAGGATTCATTCTATGGAGAAGTAATGCAGTTCAGTCACTAAAGGAGTGGACTTGTACTGAAGAGTTGAAGCGACTGAGGTTGATCGAAGGACTGAGGTCCCCGGCACTTGAATTAGCAAAGTATCATCTGCTCCGCTTCCCAAATTCCCCAGCTGATGGTCTTTTAAATGTATTGAATCATACATATGGTGAAGAGAGTGAAGAGGAGGAACTCCGTTTACAATATGCTGCCACGATTCAACAAGAAAAGGAAACTCTTACTTCATATCTCATCCGATTAGAATTAATGCTAGGGAAATTGTTTGAGAACAATGTGATCACCTCAGATCAGTTTGATGAATATCGAAGGAAGCAAGTTCTAAGAGGAATGTTACCAAATGACCCTGTCGCTACAGCCTTGGTGAACCTTCTACGTGCCAGGGGGACATTGAATTATGCTGAAATCGTGAAAGAAGCCAAGGTAATACAGAAACAATTTGACCATATTCAAAAGCACTGTGATGACGCAAAGAAATTCGTATCACCTGCTAAAACTAAATTACCACAAGTAGTAGTAAGCAACCAAGAGACCATGGTTCAAAAGCCAAAAAAAAGTTCCCAGACATCTCCTCAGACAGATACAAGAAGAGAAATTAAGTGTTTTAGTTGTGGGCAAGCAGGGCATGTATCCCACAAATGCCCTTTAAAGGAACCACTCAATGCACAGAGCTTAGCTACCGACTCAGGCCCCTCGTGTGGCAGATCTTGGAGGAAGAAGGGATTTTGGAAAGGAAGGAAGAAGTCTGGACACAGCTTCACTGAAAACTCTAGAGTAGGTCCAAAGTCCCTGGTATCCCTTATGATTGAAGGTATTAATGCTTCAGCCCTCTTAGACACGGGGTCTCAAGTGACGATAGTCTTCCGATCATTCTATGAGGAACATCTAAGCCATTTAACTATGTTACCAGCAGACGATGTGAAATTGTGGGGGCTTGGTTCTCAGACCTACCCAGTCGAAGGAGTAATTAAAGTAAAGATTTTGATTCCTCAACTGGACACTAGGAACCAACGCCCTATGAATGTGGAGGCTTTGGTGTGCCCAAATCTAAATCGTCCTGGAGTACCCATCATACTGGGGACTAATACCCCAATGGTTAGAGATGTGTTTCAGGGTTACCTGAAGGAAATGGACAGTGTCTGTGTAGACAAATTGAACGAACTAGAACCAGCTCTGAAGGAAGAATGTCATCGATTAGCCCTTGAAGCCGGAACAGGGCAGTTCCATTATTGGGGGCCAAAGCCTGTTGATCTTCTACCGGGGGAAATGAAGTCCATCACTGCTGTTGCAGTCTTAAAGGAAGGGATGCTGTCAGGAGAGTGTCAGTTTTGCCTAGAGTCTCTCCCAGAAGTGGATTCGACTAAGGGCTGGACTATCATGCCTGAAGTAAAAGATTGGCGAAGAAAGAAGATTGATGTTTTTGCAGTAACTATTCACAATCGATCGCCAATTGTGGTACGCATAGAACATTGCGAGAAGCTGGGGGTGATCCACCTCTTGGACGAAATAAGGCCAATTACATCTTTGACAGTTGATTTGAGTCAAGAACCTCCGCAAGAGATACATTTTGATTTAGAAGCTAACGATCTACCTCCAGAATGGAAAGATAGATTACAAAAATCTTTGAAGGTCAGAGAAGGAGTTTTCTCTAAAGAAGATATGGATGTAGGATGTGCCAAGAATGCCCAGCATACCATTCGGCTAAATGATTCTACCCCATTCAGAGAAAGATCTCGAAGGTTAGCTCCTCGAGACATTGAAGATGTCAGGGATATCCTCCATTCGATGGAAGAAGCAGGGATTATCCAAGAATCAAGAAGCCCTTATGCGTCACCCATAGTCGTGGTCAGAAAGAAAAATGGATCAGTACGATTGTGCGTTGATTATCGTACATTAAATAAGAGAACGATTCCTGATCAATATACCTTGCCGAGGATAGAAGATCTATTGAATGCCTTGAATGGTAGCAAGTGGTTCAGTGTTCTGGACCTTCGATCCGGATACTACCAGGTCCCTATGAATGCAGAGGATCAAGAAAAAAACCGCTTTTATTTGCCCTTTAGGATTCTTCCAATTTACTCGTATGCCTCAAGGTGTTACAGGAGCTCCAGCAACCTTCCAGCGGTTAATGGAGAAGACACTAGGAGATATGAGCCCAAGGGAGTGTCTGGTTTATCTAGACGATATAATCGTGTTTGGGAGGACCCCTGAAGAGCACGAGAACCGTTTGTTAAAAGTAATAGATCGCTTGCAAAATGAAGGACTGAAGTTGTCTTTGGATAAGTGTAAATTTGCTCAGACTTCTGTGACATATGTTGGACACATCGTATCAGCAGAAGGCGTCGCCACAGACCAAGCCAAAGTAGAAGTTGTCGTTAACTGGCCTAGACCCAACAACATTGAAGAATTACGCTCCTTCTTAGGATTTTGTGGCTACTACCGCCGTTTTGTAGAAGGCTATTCAAAAATAGCTCGAAGCCTCCATGACCTCCTAAAAGGGGATTCTAGGGAAGAAGCACGAAAGACGAACCACTCCAAGGAACCTATAGGAGAGAAATGGACTCAAAAATGTGAAGATGCTTTCCAACTTCTCAAAAGAAAGATGACTGAAGCACCTGTGTTAGCATACGCTGACCCCAGTGAGCCATATATTCTTCATGTAGATGCAAGTTTAGAAGGACTGGGAGGAGGTGTTCTTCATCAGGCATACCCAGGAGGGCTGAGGCCTGTGGCTTATATCAGTCGCAGTCTTACTGGAAGTGAAAAGAACTACCCCATACACAAGCTGGAATTTCTTGCCCTGAAATGGGCTATTGTAGACAAGTTGCATGATTATTTGTACGGCGCCAATTTTGAGGTGAGAACAGACAATAACCCTCTTACATACATCTTAACCACAGCCAAGTTGGATGCCACAGGACATCGGTGGCTAGCAGCCCTGTCTAACTATGATTTTTCTTTGAAATACAAACCAGGCCCCAAAAATGTAGGAGCCGATGCTCTGTCTAGGAGGCCAGGTTTGCCTACCACTAAAGAAGATGAAGAATGGGTTGAGATTCCAGGCCCAGGAGTTAGAGCCCTATGCCAAACCTCTATTGTGGAAGATGGACGGGTTAATTTTTCTGAGCTAAGATTTATTGATTCTCTAAGTTGTACATCCGACGCCATTCCTGAAGCCATGTGTCTCCCAGTTACTCTCCCTGAGTGGTCTACTATCAGCTTAGATGAGAAAAGGCGAGCTCAAGCTCAAGACCCAGTAATTGGCCGCCTCATGAAAGCTTTGGAGAAACGAGATTTTCAATTTATGAAGATTTTACCTATTAACCTGCAGCACCTCCTAAAAAGGGAATGGAATCGATTCCATTTTGAAAATGGACTCCTATTTAGAATCATACAATACCACGATCACCCTGGCCGAAAACAATTGGTCCTTCCCCAAAAGTACAGAGGATTGGTGCTTAGATCTCTACATGATTTCCACGGCCATTTAGGGATTGACAAGACATTCGGTCTGATTCAGGATCGATTCTACTGGCCATACATGAAAGAATCTGTGGAGGTGTATTGTCGAAGGTGCAGAAGATGCATTCAAAGGAAAACTCTACCTACCCGTGTTGCTCCTATGGGTCATTTGAAAAGTTCTGGACCAATGGATTTAGTGTGTATGGACTTTTTATGTATTGAGCCTGACTCTACTGGTAACAATAATGTGTTAGTGATTACAGACCATTATACTCGCTACGCTCAAGCTTACCCCACCAAGGATCAGAAGGCGGTTACAGTTGCTAAACTGTTATGGCAGAAATTCTTTGCCCATTATGGATTTCCTAAAAGATTACACACTGATCAGGGTCGAGATTTTGAAAGCAGACTCATCAAAGAAATGCTGAAACTGTTACAAATTGAGAAAAGTAGAACAACTCCGTATCATCCTGAAGGAGATGCCCTTCCAGAGAGATTCAATCGTACTCTATTAGATATGTTAGGAACTCTTAAAGACGTACAGAAGAGAAGGTGGAGTCAACATGTGGAAACTCTGGTCCATGCTTACAATTGCACTAGGCACGAGTCCACTGGGTTCTCACCTTATTTCCTAATGTTTGGACGAGAAGCAAGGTTACCCATTGATATCCGTTTGGGAGTATCGTCCGATGGCATGAGCCATGAGTCTCATTATCAATACGTTAAGAATTTAAAAACCAATCTTCAAAGAGCCTACGAATTGGCCGAACGAGCTACTGACAAGATTAATGAGAATAACAAGAGAAGATATGATTCCAAAATACGTTACAAAGACATTCAACCTGGAGATAAAGTGCTCCTGAGAAACCTGGGAGTTCCAGGGAAGCATAAACTAGCAGATCGCTGGAGAGACACGCTCTTTGAGGTTGTTTCCAAAATTCCAGGGATTCCTGTGTATCGAATTAAAGGGCCTGAGGGTCGGATCAAAACCTGGCATAGAAATCACCTATTACCTGTTACTTTCTCTGATTGTAACACTGAACAGAACTCAGATGAAACAAGTAAGAATACCATCACACAGGACCACTCAGAATCTGACTCCGACAACCCTAGAGAGTGTTCCAGTAGTGTTTCACCAAAAAACGTTGAACAGAAGATTGCTGATTCCAATCCTGAGAGAGACTGGTGGACAGTGCCAGAAACACCATTGGTGCCTTCTATCCTAACTCCCTCTCCTCTGAATCCAGAGAGTCCTAGCTTTATCCCTCATTCACCAACTCAAGAGACTGTCTCTGCGGGAGGGACTGAACCTCCGCCTGTTACATCCATTCCCCAGGCTGGAGGTGAAAGACTCTGTGATGCTGATCTTCATGGACAACCATATATTAGTTTACCAAGGGGCAGAAGAAATAGGAGACCACCAAGATTCTTGACCTATGACAACATTGGGGAACCCACCTATTCTCAGAATCCTCACACTTGTACCAAGTTGATCAATGTATTGCATACTTTGGCTGAAATATTGAATGCTAGATCTTCATTGTGTTAGATCATTCTTTACTATGTTACGAGTTAAAACTGTTACAGTAGGCTGCTCTTGCCAGTGGGAGGCAAGAATTTTACAGGGGGGAAGATGTAACGAACTCATGTTTTTTATATTTTTACTGAGCTTCCAGGACCTTTTGAACTTTGTTTTACTGAACTTCCAGGACCTTTTGAACTTTGGGTTTTTTCTGGCATGTGGGGAGGAGGACCAGGAAGGAGCAGAGGAGCAGCAGCCATTGTCTACTGGTCCAGAGAATAAATCTCTTCAGGAGTCTGCAAGAGATAGTCCTGCTGGGAGAAAGTGAAAGCAAGAGAAACCAGGCTGACTATATGTGCAAGAAGCTGGGAACTTGTCATTTGTTGCTGCAGACTTCTCCTCCCTGATTTACTGGCTTTCCATAAAGAGATTGAAGTCTATGTGCACCCAAGTTACACAAGAGGAGTGATCTACATCCAGACAAGCATTCTTTTCTCTATATATGAAGAAACTACAATCACAGGAGCTATATAAAGGTACTGTTTCCAGAGACTGTTTTCAGGATTATCCAGTTTAATACAGTTGAATGAGAGACTTTATCCAGATAGCGCTATCTATACTAAAAGGGCCCCAACGTGCACGAATTACCCATGGGACTTTGCTAGGGGCAGCCCTGCTGCAATAAAGGAATGGTGTGACTGTTATACTCACAACAGGACTTTACAACCAATGAGAATTATCCAGGAGCTGCATTGTTATTGCTGTGTTTATATGTTGAAATTCCTTTAATCCATATACAGCTGCATTACACGTTTTAAATATGTTTCTGGTTTCTGAGTGTTATTAAGTGAAGGATACTCATCTACTCAGTGGGGTGGGTTCCCTATAATAAAGAGACTACACTGAGTGGAGGCACTGCGTCAGATCAAGATGTCCCGATCTCTCAACTATAGCGGAGGCTCAGGATCCCTGTCAGCATCAGAAGAAGGTGCAACTGCTGTCCATTATGACCTGCTTCCAGGATTAAGGGAAAAAGGGGTTACATATGTTTAAGATTTTAGGAAACAATTAACTAGATTGGGGAGGCCCGTTTGGCATATAAGTCCTTTTCTTTTTCACGTAGCTAAAAGTTTGGATGTTTGATTGAACGTTGAGATGCCCAATGGACTTGTCTAGATTTCAATGACGTGAGGGGAAATTGTAAGACTAAAGAGATGATTGTGCCCTCAGATGAAGTTTCTGCCATTTTGGTTTTCATGGCAGCCATGGCTTGTTACATCATCCGTCAATGTGTTTTTAAAATTTAGCAAGTGCTGAAGAGATCCAAAATCTCAATGCCGTGACCCGGATTCGAACTGAGGTTGCTGCGGCCACAACACAGAGTACTAACCACTATACGATCACGGCAGACTAGTTGAGCCAGGTAGGAGTTGAACCTACAATCTTCTGATCCGTAGTCAGATGCGTTATCCATTGCGCCACTGGCCCATCTGCTTATCCTGTACCACAATACATGACAACAGTTTTAAAGTCTAAGTAGGATTGATTTAAAACATGACTGCTGCAGTTATTTGCCAACTTCCTCCTCCCAGTTTCCATTGTACACACAACAATGCCAATGAATCCACAGCGTTCTCAGCAATGCAATAGTTTTTGGAAAATTCAGTCGTGCATTCAAGACAACTACTTAAAAAAAATCAGGACATCTAAATAAGGGTCATTGGAGAGACCGAGAATCCAAGACCTGCCATGTCGGGAGAAAAAACAAAAACAAATTACATTTTTCAGCTCACTAAACTTTTCCCCATTTTTTCTCATAAGAACACCTCGAATCATCTCATGAGAGGGAAGGTGAAAAAATATATTCGAAAAAGACTTTGAAATAAGAAAGAAATCAGCAGATTTTTAAATGTAGAAATTAAGACAGATCCAGTAGAACGGTGCTAAAATCAACAAGTTAGTGGTTACATGTTTAAGATTTTAGGAAACAATTAACTAGATTGGGGAAGGGCTCGTTTGTGCATATAAGTCCTTTTCTTTTTTCACGTAGCTTAAAGTGAGATGTTTAATTGAACGTTGAGATGCCCAATGGATTTTGTCTAGATTTCAATGACTTGAGGGGAAATTGTAAGTCTAAAGAGATGATTGTGCCCTCAGATGAAGTTTCTGCCATTTTGGTTTTCATGGCAGCCGTGGCTTGTTACATCATCCGTCAATGTGTTTTTAAAATTTAGCAAGTGCTGAAGAGATCCAAAACCTCAATGCCGTGACCCGGATTCGAACCGGGGTTGCTGCGGCCACAACGCAGAGTACTAACCACTATACGATCACGGCAGACTAGTTGAGCCAGGTAGGAGTCGAACCTACAATCTTCTGATCCGTAGTCAGACACGTTATCCATTGCGCCACTGGCCCATCTGCTTATCCTGTACCACAATACATGACAACAGTTTTAAAGTCTAAGTAGGATTGATTTAAAACATGACTGCTGCAGTTATTTGCCAACTTCCTCCTCCCATTTTCCATTGTACAAACAACAATGCCAATGAATCCACAGCGTTCTCAGCAATGCAATAAGTTTTGGAAAATTCAGTAGTGCATTCAAAACAACTACTTAAAAAAAATCAGGACATCTAAATAAGAGTCTTTGGAGAGCCCGAGAATCCAAGACCTGCCATGTCGGGAGAAAAAAACAAAAACAAATTACATTTTTCAGCTCACAAAACTTTTCCCAATTTTTTCTCATAAGAACACCTCGAATCATCTCATGAGAGGGAAGGTGAAAAAATATATTCGAAAAAGACTTTGAAATAAGAAAGAAATCAGCAGATTTTTAAATGTAGAAATTGATACAGATCCAGTAGAACGATGCTAAAATCAACAAGTAAGTGGTTACATGTTTAAGATTTTAGGAAACAATTAACTAGATTGGGGAAGGGCTCGTTTGTGCATATAAGTCCTTTTCTTTTTTCACGTAGCTAAAAGTGAGATGTTTGATTGAACGTTGAGATGCCCAATGGACTTTGTCTGGATTTCAATGACGTGAGGGGAAATTGTAAGACTAAAGAGATGATTGTGCCCTCAGATGACGTTTCTGCCATTTTGGTTTTCATGGCAGCCGTGGCTTGTTACATCATCCGTCAATGTGTTTTTAAAATTTAGCAAGTGCTGAAGAGATCCAAAACCTCAATGCCGTGACCCGGATTCGAACCAGGGTTGCTGCGGCCACAACACAGAGTACTAACCACTATACGATCACGGCAGACTAGTTGAGCCAGGTAGAAGTCGAACCTACAATCTTCGGATCTGTAGTCAGATGCGTTATCCATTGCGCCACTGGCCCATCTGCTTATCCTGTACCACAATACATGACAACAGTTTTAAAGTCTAAGTAGGGTTGATTTAAAACATGACTGCTGCAGTTATTTGCCAACTTCCTCCTCCCATTTTCCATTGTACACACAACAATGCCAATGAATCCACAGCGTTCTCAGCAATGCAATAGTTTTTTTAAAATTCAGTCGTGCATTCAAGACAACTACTTAAAAAAAATCAGGACATCTAAATAAGGGTCTTTGGAGAGACCGAGAATCCAAGACCTGCCATGTCGGGAGAAAAAAACAAAAACAAATTACATTTTTCAGCTCACTAAACTTTTCCCCATTTTTTCTCATAAGAACACCTCGAATCATCTCATGAGAGGGAAGGTAAAAAAATATATTCGAAAAAGACTTTGAAATAAGAAAGAAATCAGCAGATTTTTAAATGTAGAAATTAAGACAGATCCAGTAGAACGTTGCTAAAATCAACAAGTTAGTGGTTACATGTTTAAGATTTTAGGAAACAATTAACTAGATTGGGGAAGGGCCCGTTTGTGCATATAAGTCCTTTTCTTTTTTCACGTAGCTTAAAGTGAGATGTTTGATTGAACGTTGAGATGCCCAATGGATTTTGTCTAGATTTCAATGACGTGAGGGGAAATTGTAAGACTAAAGAGATGATTGTGCCCTCAGATGAAGTTTCTGCCATTTTGGTTTTCATGGCAGCCGTGGCTTGTTACATCATCCGTCAATGTGTTTTTAAAATTTAGCAAGTGCTGAAGAGATCCAAAACCTCAATGCCGTGACCCGGATTCGAGCCAGGGTTGCTGCGGGCACAACGCAGAGTACTAACCACTATACGATCACGGCATACTAGCTGAGCCAGGTAGGAGTTGAACCTACAATCTTCTGATCTGTAGTTAGACGCGTTATCCATTGCGCCACTGGCCCATCTGCTTATCTTGTACCACAATACATGACAACAGTTTTAAAGTCTAAGTAGGATTGATTTAAAACATGACTGCTGCAGTTATTTGCCAACTTCCTCCTCCCAGTTTCCATTGTACACACAACAATGCCAATGAATCCACAGCGTTCTCAGCAATGCAATAGTTTTTGGAAAATTCAGTCGTGCATTCAAGACAACTACTTAAAAAAAATCAGGACATCTAAATAAGGGTCATTGGAGAGACCCAGAATCCAAGACCTGCCATGTCGGGAGAAAAAAACAAAAACAAATTACATTTTTCAGCTCACTAAACTTTTCCCCATTTTTTCTCATAAGAACACCTCGAATCATCTCATGAGAGGGAAGGTGAAAAAATATATTCGAAAAAGACTTTGAAATAAGAAAGAAATCAGCAGATTTTTAAATGTAGAAATTAAGACAGATCCAGTAGAACGTTGCTAAAATCAACAAGTTAGTGGTTACATGTTTAAGATTTTAGGAAACAATTAACTAGATTGGGGAAGGGCTCGTTTGTGCATATAAGTCCTTTTCTTTTTTCACGTAGCTTAAAGTGAGATGTTTGATTGAACGTTGAGATGCCCAATGGATTTTGTCTAGATTTCAATGACTTGAGGGGAAATTGTAAGTCTAAAGAGATGATTGTGCCCTCAGATGAAGTTTCTGCCATTTTGGTTTTCATGGCAGCCGTGGCTTGTTACATCATCCGTCAATGTGTTTTTAAAATTTAGCAAGTGCTGAAGAGATCCAAAACCTCAATGCCGTGACCCGGATTCGAACTGGGGTTGCTGCAGCCACAACGCAGAGTACTAACCACTATACGATCACGGCAGACTAGTTGAGCCAGGTAGGAGTCGAACCTACAATCTTCTGATCCGTAGTCAGACACGTTATCCATTGCGCCACTGGCCCATCTGCTTATCCTGTACCACAATACATGACAACAGTTTTAAAGTCTAAGTAGGATTGATTTAAAACATGACTGCTGCAGTTATTTGCCAACTTCCTCCTCCCATTTTCCATTGTACAAACAACAATGCCAATGAATCCACAGCGTTCTCAGCAATGCAATAGTTTTTTTAAAATTCAGTCGTGCATTCAAGACAACTACTTAAAAAAAATCAGGACATCTAAATAAGGGTCTTTGGAGAGACCGAGAATCCAAGACCTGCCATGTCGGAAGAAAAAAACAAAAAAAAATTACATTTTTCAGCTCACTAAACTTTTCCCCATTTTTTCTCATAAGAACACCTCGAATCATCTCATGAGAAGAAAGGTGAAAAAATATATTCGAAAAAGACTTTGAAATAAGAAAGAAATCAGCAGATTTTTAAATGTAGAAATTAAGACAGATCCAGTAGAACGGTGCTAAAATCAACAAGTAAGTGGTTACATGTTTAAGATTTTAGGAAACAATTAACTAGATTGGGGAAGGGCTCGTTTGTGCATATAAGTCCTTTTCTTTTTTCACGTAGCTAAAAGTGAGATGTTTGATTGAACGTTGAGATGCCCAATGGACTTTGTCTAGATTTCAATGACTTGAGGGGAAATTGTAAGACTATAGAGATGATTGTGCCCTCAGATGAAGTTTCTGCCATGTTGGTTTTCATGGCAGCGGTGGCTTGTTACATCACCTGTTAATGTGTTTTTAAAATTTAGCAAGTGCTGAAGAGATCCAAAACCTCAATGCCGTGACCCGGATTCTAACCGGGGTTGCTGCGGCCACAACGCAGAGTACTAACCACTATACGATCACGGCAGACTAGTTGAGCCAGGTAGAAGTCGAACCTACAATCTTCGGATCCGTAGTCAGACGCGTTATCCATTGCGCCACTGGCCCATCTGCTTATCCTGTACCACAATACATGACAACAGTTTTAAAGTCTAAGTAGGATTGATTTAAAACATGACTGCTGCAGTTATTTGCCAACTTCCTCCTCCCATTTTCCATTGTACACACAACAATGCCAATGAATCCACAGCGTTCTCAGCAATGCAATAGTTTTTTTAAAATTCAGTCGTGCATTCAAGACAACTACTTAAAAAAAATCAGGACATCTAAATAAGGGTCTTTGGAGAGACCGAGAATCCAAGACCTGCCATGTCGGGAGAAAAAAACAAAAAAAATTACATTTTTCAGCTCACTAAACTTTTCCCCATTTTTTCTCATAAGAACACCTCGAATCATCTCATGAGAGGGAAGGTGAAAAAATATATTCGAAAAAGACTTTGAAATAAGAAAGAAATCAGCAGATTTTTAAATGTAGAAATTAAGACAGATCCAGTAGAACGGTGCTAAAATCAACAAGTTAGTGGTTACATGTTTAAGATTTTAGGAAACAATTAACTAGATTGGGGAAGGGCTCGTTTGTGCATTTAAGTCCTTTTCTTTTTTCACGTAGCTAAAAGTGAGATGTTTGATTGAACGTTGAGATGCCCAATGGACTTTGTCTAGATTTCAATGACGTGAAGGGAAATTGTAAGACTATAGAGATGATTGTGCCCTCAGATGAAGTTTCTGCCATTTTGGTTTTCATGGCAGCCGTGGCTTGTTACATCATCCGTCAATGTGTTTTTAAAATTTAGCAAGTGCTGAAGAGATCCAAAATCTCAATGCCGTGACCCGGATTCGAACCGGGGTTGCTGTGGCAACAACACAGAGTACTAACCACTATACGATCATGGCAGACTAGTTGAGCCAGGTAGGAGTCGAACCTACAATCTTCTGATCCGTAGTCAGACGCGTTATCCATTGCGCCACTGGCCCATCTGTTTAACCTGTACCACAATACATGACAACAGTTTTAAAGTCTAAGTAGGATTGATAAAAAACATGACTGCTGCAGTTATTTGCCAACTTCCTCCTCCCATTTTCCATTGAACACACAACAATGCCAATGAATCCACAGCGTTCTCAGCAATGCAATAGTTTTTGGAAAATTCAGTCGTGCATTCAAGACAACTACTTAAAAAAATCAGGACATCTAAATAAGGGTCTTTGGACAGACCGAGAATCCAAGACCTGCCATGTCGAGAGAAAAAAACAAAAACAAATTACATTTTTCAGCTCACTAAACTTTTCCCCATTTTTTCTCATAAGAACACTTCGAATCATCTCATGAGAGGGAAGGTGAAAAAATATATTCGAAAAAGACTTTGAAATAAGAAAGAAATCAGCAGATTTTTAAATGTAGAAATTAAGACAGATCCAGTAGAACGGTGCTAAAATCAACAAGTTAGTGCTTACATGTTTAAGATTTAACCCCTTAAGGACCGAGGACGTACCATGTACGTCATTGCAGCGGGTCTCTCTTAGACCCGCTGACGTACATGGTACGTCCTGCCGTTTTTGAGCTGCTGGAAGCGATCGGATCGCTTCCAGCAGCTCAAACGCCATTGCAGGATGCCTGGGAGTCCAGGCATCCGTGCAATGGCCGTTAGAAGTGCCGGGGCACCATGTGATCGCTCCCCGGGAGCGATCTACATCCGGTTGCACCGGAGAGGTGCCCGGCACTTCTACAGAGCGCTGGAAGCGATCGGATCGCTTCCAGCTGCTCTGAGCATATTACAAGGATGCCTCGACATCGAGGCATCCTTGTAATATACTTACCTGCCGCCGGTCCGTCCGTGATCGCTCCCCCGAGCGATCACTTCCGGTAGCGGCAGGAAGTACTGAGTGCCACGAGGTATCGTGGCACTCAGTACAAAAACGATCACATCAGTGATCAGGTGCTCTGCTGGGTGCCTCGAGGGATCAAGGCACCCAGCAGAGTAAAAAAAAGTGGAAAAAAAAGTTAAAAAAAAGTGTAAAAAAAGTAAAATAAAAGTGTGTAAAAAAAGTGTAAAAAAAGAAAAATAAATAAAATAAACTGACAGTTAGGGGTAGGGTTAGGGTTAGGGTTAGGGTTAGGGTTAGGGGTAGGGGTAGGGTTAGGGGTAGGGTTAGGGTTAGGGTTAGGGTTAGGGGTAGGGTTAGGGTTAGGGTTAGGGTTAGGGGTAGGGTTAGGGTTAGGGGTAGGGTTAGGGGTAGGGTTAGGGTTAGGGGTAGGGGTAGGGTTAGGGGTAGGGTTAGGGGTAGGGTTAGGGGTAGGGTTCTAAGGGCAGGGTCAGGGGTAGGGTTAGGGTTCTAAGGGCAGGGTCATCTTGGGGCTGAGTGGGATGTTCCTAGCCTGCCTCATCAGAGAGGCAGGCTAGCAACATCCAATCAGAAGTTAGAAAAAATCAAAATAAAATTTCTAATTTGTCAGGTCAGGCCAATATTTTGTAAATATTGGCTCTGACCTCTGTGATTCTCCCTCCCTCTCCTCACTTGTGTTTTGGTGAGCGAGAGAGAGAGATCAGATTTGACAGGTTAGAGATTTTAGTGAGATTTAGTGAGATTAGAAAAATTGAGGCAGATTTAGAGAGATTTTAGGGAGATTTAGAAGAATTGAGGCAGGTTTAGAGGGATTTAGAGAGATTTAGGTGTTTATTTGTATTTTCTTGTGAAACCCAACGGTTCTTCTAAGAACCAACAATCCGCTTATATATATATAATAATTATAAAATTTTATAATCTATTATATATAATGTCTGAGAGGGTGTACAGCGCCGAGGAGGCATATGCCATCCTGGCGTCAGAATCTGAGGCATCTGCGTCAGACTCAGACCCTCATTTCGACCCCGCTAACTGCTCAGAGGCGTCGCTAGATACATTATCTATGCTGGCTGATGTATCTAGTGATGTTTCTGATGCAGATCCTGGGTCACCACCTGCCAGCAGGAGACGCACAGCTCCAGCTGAGGAGTGGGTAGTGCCTCATCGCCAGAGGCCAGATATCCCTCCTTTCACGGCAAATCCTGGCATCAATATTGATGTTGCAGGATTTACCGCCACACAGTTTTTGCAGGTGTTTATGGGGGATGATTTGTTGGGCCACATCGTGGCCCAATCAAATCTGTATGCCCATCAGCATTGTGCTGCGAAGCCAGACTCCTACTTGGCAAGGCAGCAATGGACCCCGCTAGATGTGCCAGAATTTCTGAAATTCTGGGCACTTACTATGCTGAGGGCATCATAAAGAAGCCCTCAATTCGCTCCTGCTGGAGCAGTAGCCCCATCTGCTCTACCCCCATTTACCTCCAATCAATGTCACGTAGAAGGTATGAAAACATTTTGCGTTTCATGCACTTCAGTGACAACAGCCTGTGCTCCCCTAGAGAGCATCCCCAGTTTGACAGGCACCAGACTTTTACATTTTATTCGTACATTTTTATGTTCTACAATTGGTGCTGTATTTTGCCAAAATCTTTGCACACCTATGCATGGGGGGCATGGGTGTACTCAGGAGATCTTGCAGAAAACAACCTGGAGAGTTTTCATGCAGTAACAAACAACAGTGTCTGCTAAGGCTAGGGTCAGACGAGCGTGATTTCTACGGACTGTACGTCCGTGCAGTACGGACATCGTCAGTACGGAAGACGCAGTAGTGGTCACACAGTCCGTTTTTTCACTGACATTTATTTTTTGACAGATGTAGGAGGGACAATAAATTCAATTGCAAAACCATTTTGTCCGTGAAAAATGCAGGACGTATAAATGCAGTCCGTCTGACCACGTTCCATCACTCACACACAAAGCTATGCAGACGTTGCGGACGCAGCGCACTTTGTGCGGCCGTTCTAGCGGTTCTACGTTCTTGCCTGCCTTGCGTCCGTGGGCCGCGGCCGTTGTGCGTCCGCAGTTCAGTGCGGACGTACTTCGTGTGTCGGGCTCCATTGGACTTTATGTCATGCTATCACGGACGTACTTTTAGGCGCGATCACGGACGTGAACACTACGCTCGTCTGACCCTAGCCTAAATCACAGTCCAAAACTACTGTGGGCGTAAAAATCTGAAATTTGAAAAATTACCGCCACACACCTTGTTGCCAAATGTTTTGGGCTAAAACCGTTGCATCCATGGCATCAAAGCACTCCATATGCAATACCTTGGGGTGTCAACATAACAAATATAAACAATTTTTTCTGGCAATAATTCAAACTGGGGTATGCGGTAGACCCAAAACCAAAGATAGGCCTAGCTGAAGAAATAATCTCAATTTCAACTCTAATGACAAAGTCATAAAAATTGTATTTGAACCTTCCCAAAATCCTGGCAAACCTAGGCATGGGGGGCATGGGTGTACTCAGGAGATCTTGCAGAAAACAACCTGGAGAGTTTTCATGCAGTAACAAACAACAGTGTCTGCTAAATCACAGTCCAAAACTACTGTGGGCGTAAAAATCTGAAAATTGAAAAATTACCGCCACACACCTTGTTGCCAAATGTTTTGGGCTAAAACCGTTGCATCCATGGCATCAAAGCACTCCATATGCAATACCTTGGGGTGTCAACATAACAAATATAAACAATTTTCTGGCAATAATTCAAACTGGGGTATGCGGTAGACCCAAAACCAAAGATAGGCCTAGCTGAAGAAATAATCTCAATTTCAACTCTAATGACAAAGTCATAAAAATTGTATTTGAACCTTCCCAAAATCCTGGCAAACCTAGGCATGGGGGGCATGGGTGTACTCAGGAGATCTTGCAGAAAACAACCTGGAGAGTTTTCATGCAGTAACAAACAACAGTGTCTGCTAAATCACAGTCCAAAACTACTGTGGGCGTAAAAATCTGAAAATTGAAAAATTACCGCCACACACCTTGTTGCCAAATGTTTTGGGCTAAAACCGTTGCATCCATGGCATCAAAGCACTCCATATGCAATACCTTGGGGTGTCAACATAACAAATATAAACAATTTTCTGGCAATAATTCAAACTGGGGTATGCGGTAGACCCAAAACCAAAGATAGGCCTAGCTGAAGAAATAATCTCAATTTCAACTCTAATGACAAAGTCATAAAAATTGTATTTGAACCTTCCCAAAATCCTGGCAAACCTAGGCATGGGGGGCATGGGTGTACTCAGGAGATCTTGCAGAAAACAACCTGGAGAGTTTTCATGCAGTAACAAACAACAGTGTCTGCTAAATCACAGTCCAAAACTACTGTGGGCGTAAAAATCTGAAAATTGAAAAATTACCGCCACACACCTTGTTGCCAAATGTTTTGGGCTAAAACCGTTGCATCCATGGCATCAAAGCACTCCATATGCAATACCTTGGGGTGTCAACATAACAAATATAAACAATTTTCTGGCAATAATTCAAACTGGGGTATGCGGTAGACCCAAAACAAAGATAGGCCTAGCTGAAGAAATAATCTCAATTTCAACTCTAATGACAAAGTCATAAAAATTGTATTTGAACCTTCCAAAATCCTGGCAAACCTAGGCATGGGGGGCATGGGTGTACTCAGGAGATCTTGCAGAAAACAACCTGGAGAGTTTTCATGCAGTAACAACAACAGTGTCTGCTAAATCACAGTCCAAAACTACTGTGGGCGTAAAAATCTGAAAATTGAAAAATTACCGCCACACACCTTGTTGCCAAATGTTTTGGGCTAAAACCGTTGCATCCATGGCATCAAAGCACTCCATATGCAATACCTTGGGGTGTCAACATAACAATATAAAAATTTTCTGGCAATAATTCAAACTGGGGTATGCGGTAGACCCAAAACCAAAGATAGGCCTAGCTGAAGAAATAATCTCAATTTCAACTCTAATGACAAAGTCATAAAAATTGTATTTGAACCTTCCCAAAATCCTGGCAAACCTAGGCATGGGGGGCATGGGTGTACTCAGGAGACCTTGCAGAAAACAACCTGGAGAGTTTTCATGCAGTAAAAAACAACAGTGTCTCCTAAATCACAGTCCAAAACTGATGTGGGTGTGAAAATGAAAAATGACCACCAAACAGTATCTAATTTGTTTGGAGCAAACGGATGCATCCATAGCATAAAAACACTCCATTTACAATACTTTGGGGTGTTAGCTTACCAAATATATGCACGTTCATAAAACTGGGGTATGTAAAAAGGCCCCTAAAAAGAAGATAAGCAAAGAAGATACTGTATGTCAAATTAGAAAATTGACAAGCACATGTCAAAGATTGGCGTAGCACCCCAAAAACAACAGAACAAATCTATATATGGGTGGTATCAATTTACTCAGAAGATGTTGCTGAACATATTTTGGGGTGTTTTTTGGCAGTAACCCATAACTGGATTTGACAATTCATGCCTAAAGTACAATGTGTGTGAAAAAATAACACAAAAAGTGACTACCTGAAAGATTGACAAAGAGCTAGTGCATGGAAAGTGTTAAAATACAACTCTTTGAAGCACCCTAGGGTGTGCCCTTTCTAAAAATATATGGTTTGATGGGGGTAAATTACTTTGGCCGGCTTCAAAAATGTCCCAAATAGGACATGGGTGCATGATGACGAAATGTGAAAATTCCAAGTTGGAAAACTGAAATGCGCACCCCCCAAATAAGGCCTTTTAGCCCCCAAATGACCCGACATACCTATACATGGGTGGTATCAATTTACTCAGAAGATGTTGCTGAACATATTTTGGGGTGTTTTTTGGCAGTAACCCATAACTGGATTTGACAATTCATGCCTAAAGTACAATGTGTGTGAAAAAATAACACAAAAAGTGACTACCTGAAAGTTTGACAAAGAGCTAGTGCATGGAAAGTGTTAAAATACAACTCTTTGAAGCACCCTAGGGTGTGCCCTTTCTAAAAATATATGGTTTGATGGGGGTAAATTACTTTGGCCGGCTTCAAAAATGTCCCAAATAGGACATGGGTGCATGATGACGAAATGTGAAAATTCCAAGTTGGAAAACTGAAATGCGCACCCCCCAAATAAGGCCTTTTAGCCCCCAAATGACCCGACATACCTATACATGGGTGGTATCAATTTACTCAGAAGATGTTGCTGAACATATTTTGGGGTGTTTTTTGGCAGTAACCCATAACTGGATTTGACAATTCATGCCTAAAGTACAATGTGTGTGAAAAAATAACACAAAAAGTGACTACCTGAAAGTTTGACAAAGAGCTAGTGCATGGAAAGTGTTAAAATACAACTCTTTGAAGCACCCTAGGGTGTGCCCTTTCTAAAAATATATGGTTTGATGGGGGTAAATTACTTTGGCCGGCTTCAAAAATGTCCCAAATAGGACATGGGTGCATGATGACGAAATGTGAAAATTCCAAGTTGGAAAACTGAAATGCGCACCCCCCAAATAAGGCCTTTTAGCCCCCAAATGAGCCGACATACCTATA
Organism: Leptobrachium leishanense; assembly: GCA_009667805.1. NCBI lineage: Eukaryota > Metazoa > Chordata > Amphibia > Anura > Megophryidae > Leptobrachium > Leptobrachium leishanense. The sequence continues at coordinate 28,146 of RXON01003676.1, forward strand.
CATGGGTGGTATCAATTTACTCAGAAGATGTTGCTGAACATATTTTGGGGTGTTTTTTGGCAGTAACCCATAACTGGATTTGACAATTCATGCCTAAAGTACAATGTGTGTGAAAAAATAACACAAAAAGTGACTACCTGAAAGATTGACAAAGAGCTAGTGCATGGAAAGTGTTAAAATACAACTCTTTGAAGCACCCTAGGGTGTGCCCTTTCTAAAAATATATGGTTTGATGGGGGTAAATTACTTTGGCCGGCTTCAAAAATGTCCCAAATAGGACATGGGTGCATGATGACGAAATGTGAAAATTCCAAGTTGGAAAACTGAAATGCGCACCCCCCAAATAAGGCCTTTTAGCCCCCAAATGACCCGACATACCTATACATGGGTGGTATCAATTTACTCAGAAGATGTTGCTGAACATATTTTGGGGTGTTTTTTGGCAGTAACCCATAACTGGATTTGACAATTCATGCCTAAAGTACAATGTGTGTGAAAAAATAACACAAAAAGTGACTACCTGAAAGATTGACAAAGAGCTAGTGCATGGAAAGTGTTAAAATACAACTCTTTGAAGCACCCTAGGGTGTGCCCTTTCTAAAAATATATGGTTTGATGGGGGTAAATTACTTTGGCCGGCTTCAAAAATGTCCCAAATAGGACATGGGTGCATGATGACGAAATGTGAAAATTCCAAGTTGGAAAACTGAAATGCGCACCCCCCAAATAAGGCCTTTTAGCCCCCAAATGACCCGACATACCTATACATGGGTGGTATCAATTTACTCAGAAGATGTTGCTGAACATATTTTGGGGTGTTTTTTGGCAGTAACCCATAACTGGATTTGACAATTCATGCCTAAAGTACAATGTGTGTGAAAAAATAACACAAAAAGTGACTACCTGAAAGATTGACAAAGAGCTAGTGCATGGAAAGTGTTAAAATACAACTCTTTGAAGCACCCTAGGGTGTGCCCTTTCTAAAAATATATGGTTTGATGGGGGTAAATTACTTTGGCCGGCTTCAAAAATGTCCCAAATAGGACATGGGTGCATGATGACGAAATGTGAAAATTCCAAGTTGGAAAACTGAAATGCGCACCCCCCAAATAAGGCCTTTTAGCCCCCAAATGACCCGACATACCTATACATGGGTGGTATCAATTTACTCAGAAGATGTTGCTGAACATATTTTGGGGTGTTTTTTGGCAGTAACCCATAACTGGATTTGACAATTCATGCCTAAAGTACAATGTGTGTGAAAAAATAACACAAAAAGTGACTACCTGAAAGATTGACAAAGAGCTAGTGCATGGAAAGTGTTAAAATACAACTCTTTGAAGCACCCTAGGGTGTGCCCTTTCTAAAAATATATGGTTTGATGGGGGTAAATTACTTTGGCCGGCTTCAAAAATGTCCCAAATAGGACATGGGTGCATGATGACGAAATGTGAAAATTCCAAGTTGGAAAACTGAAATCCGCACCCCCAAATAAGGCCTTTTAGCCCCCAAATGAGCCGACATACCTATACATGGGTGGTATCAATTTACTCAGAAGATGTTGCTGAACATATTTTGGGGTGTTTTTTGGCAGTAACCCATAACTGAATTTGACAATTCATGCCTAAAGTACAATGTGTGTGAAAAAATAACACAAAAAGTGACTACCTGAAAGATTGACAAAGAGCTAGTGCATGGAAAGTGTTAAAATACAACTCTTTGAAGCACCCTAGGGTGTGCCCTTTCTAAAAATATATGGTTTGATGGGGGTAAATTACTTTGGCCGGCTTCAAAAATGTCCCAAATAGGACATGGGTGCATGATGACGAAATGTGAAAATTCCAAGTTGGAAAACTGAAATGCGCACCCCCCAAATAAGGCCTTTTAGCCCCCAAATGACCCGACATACCTATACATGGGTGGTATCAATTTACTCAGAAGATGTTGCTGAACATAGTTTGGGGTGTTTTTTGGCAGTAACCCATAACTGGATTTGACAATTCATGCCTAAAGTACAATGTGTGTGAAAAAATAACACAAAAAGTGACTACCTGAAAGATTGACAAAGAGCTAGTGCATGGAAAGTGTTAAAATACAACTCTTTGAAGCACCCTAGGGTGTGCCCTTTCTAAAAATATATGGTTTGATGGGGGTAAATTACTTTGGCCGGCTTCAAAAATGTCCCAAATAGGACATGGGTGCATGATGACGAAATGTGAAAATTCCAAGTTGGAAAACTGAAATGTGCACCCCCCAAATAAGGCCTTTTAGCCCCCAAATGACCCGACATACCTATACTTGGGTGGTATCAATTTACTCAGAAGATGTTGCTGAACATATTTTGGGGTGCTTTTTGGCAGTAAACCTTAAAGTTCACAGTACATGTATTCTTAAATTGCGTTCAAAAAAAAAAATCACCAAATTTTTTTTTTTTTCTCAAACTTGGCATAGATTTGTGGTAAAATGGTTTGCATGGAAAGAGTCAAAATACCCCAAGTTTAATACCTTGATTTGTGTACTTTAAAAAAATATGTATATGTGGAGGGTTATTCAGGAATTAGTGACAGATATCAGTGTTACAATGTCACTATCACTAGTTTTGAAAATAAACTCTTTGGAAATGGCAAAGTGCTACTTGCACTTATTGTTGCATAAAATAAGGAAAAAAGCGAGGAATATGTAAACATTGGGTATTGCTAAATCAGTACTAAATTTAGAAACTACTAAGGAATAAATTTTTTTGACGGTTGTTGATACATAAGAAATTTTGGGGGTCAAAGTTCGAAAAAGTGGTGTTTTTTCAATTTTTGTGTCATATTTCACAATATTTTTTATAGTAAATTATATGAAATGATGAAAAAAATGGTATCTTTATAAAGTCCATTTAGTGACGAGAAAAACAGTGTAAAATATGTGTGGGTTACATAAACGAGTAAGAGGAAAATTTGACGTAAACACTAAGAGCGCAGAAACATAAAAACAGCTGCGGTCACGAACGGACGGATTTGTGTAAAACCGCCCGGTCACTAAGGGGTTAAGGAAACAATTAACTAGATTGGGGAAGGGCTCGTTTGTGCATATAAGTCCTTTTCTTTTTTCACGTAGCTAAAAGTGAGATGTTTGATTGAACGTTGAGATGCCCAATGGACTTTGTCTAGATTTCAATGACGTGAGGGGAAATTGTAAGACTATAGAGATGATTGTGCCCTCAGATGAAGTTTCTGCCATTTTGGTTTTCATGGCAGCCGTGGCTTGTTACATCATCCGTCAATGTGTTTTTAAAATTTAGCAAGTGCTGAAGAGATCCAAAACCTCAATGCCGTGACCCGGATTCGAACCGGGGTTGCTGCGGCCACAACGCAGAGTACTAACCACTATATGATCACGGCAGACTAGTGGAGCCAGGTAGGAGTCGAGCCTACAATCTTCTGATCCGTAGTCAGACGTGTTATACATTGCGCCACTGGCCCATCTGCTTATCCTGTACCACAATACATGACAACAGTTTTAAAGTCTAAGTAGGATTGATTTAAAACATGACTGCTGCAGTTATTTGCCAACTTCCTCCTCCCATTTTCCATTGTACACACAACAATGCCAATGAATCCACAGCGTTCTCAGCAATGCAATAGTTTTTGGAAAATTCAGTCGTGCATTCAAAACAACTACTTAAAAAAAATCAGGACATCTAAATAAGGGTCTTTGGAGAGACCGAGAATCCAAGACCTACCATGTCGGGAGAAAAAAACAAAAACAAATTACATTTTTCAGCTCACTAAACTTTTCCCCATTTTTTTCTCAATAAACATCGAATCATCTCATGAGAGGGAAGGAGAAAAAAATATATTCGAAAAAGACTTTGAAATAAGATAGAAATCAGCAGATTTTTAAAGTAGAAATTGATACAGATCCAGTAGAACGATGCTAAAATCGACAAGTTAGTGGTTACATGTTTAAGATTTTTGGAAACAATTAACTAGATTGGGGAAGGGCCCGTTTGTGCATATAAGTCCTTTTCTTTTTTCACGTAGCTTAAAGAGAGATGTTTGATTGAACGTTGAGATGCCCAATGGACTTTGTCTAGATTTCAATGACTTGAGGGGAAATTGTAAGTCTAAAGAGATGATTGTGCCCTCATATGAAGTTTCTGCCATTTTGGTTTTCATTGCAGCCGTGGCTTGTTACATCATCCGTCAATGTGTTTTTAAAATTTAGCAAGTGCTGAAGAGATCCAAAGCCTCAATGCCGTGACCGGGATTCGAACCGGGGTTGCTGCAGCAACAACACAGAGTACTAACCACTATACAATCACGGCAGACTAGTTGAGCCAGGTAGGAGTCGAACCTACAATCTTCTGATCCATAGTGAGACGCGTTATCCATTGCGCCACTGGCCCATCTGCTTATCCTGTACCACAATACATGACAACAGTTTTAAAGTCTAAGTAGGATGATTGATTTAAAACATGACTGCTGCAGTTATTTGCCAACTTCCTCCTCCAATTTTCCATTGTACACACAACAATGCCAATGAATCCACAGCGTTCTCAGCAATGCAATAGTTTTTGGAAAATTCAGTCGTGCATTCAAGACAACTACTTAAAAAAAATCAGGACATCTAAATAAGGGTCATTGGAGAGACCGAGAATCCAAGACCTGCCATGTCGGGAGAAAAAAACAAAAACAAATTACATTTTTCAGCTCACTAAACTTTTCCCCATTTTTTCTCATAAGAACACCTCGAATCATCTCATGAGAGGGAAGGTGAAAAAATATATTCGAAAAAGACTTTGAAATAAGAAAGAAATCAGCAGATTTTTAAATGTAGAAATTAAGACAGATCCAGTAGAACGGTGCTAAAATCAACAAGTAAGGCTAGGGTCAGACTAACGCATTTTTCACGTTGTCCGTGAAAAAGTGCGTTCGAACAAATGGACGTATTTTTTCACGGAATACGCGATAGCGGTCATACGATGCGCAGTTTCATCCGTGATTTTGTACGGATCATCAATAAAACACTTTTTGGGTCTGGACGTTATGTTGGCCGGACATTAGCAGCGTCTGACGTCTCCTAATCACGCACACATGCCGCTAGCAGACGCAGCACACTCTGTACGTCAGTACTAGTGGTTTCACGTTCTCGAAAAAATGCGTTTGTTTGCCGCTTGCGTTGCGCGGCCGCACTTTTGTGCGACCGTACTTCGTATATTGGCCGTCATTGCCCGGCATCTGCTGCTAGCACGGCCGTGATTATGTGCGGCTGCACGCGCGTTCGCACTGCCTCAGTCTGACCCTAGCCTAAGTGGTTACATGTTTAAGATTTTAGGAAACAATTAACTAGATTGGGGAAGGGCCCGTTTGTGCATATAAGTCCTTTTCTTTTTTCACGTAGCTTAAAGTGAGATGTTTGATTGAACGTTGAGATGCCCAATGGACTTTGTCTAGATTTCAATGACTTGAGGGGAAATTGTAAGTCTAAAGAGATGATTGTGCCCTCAGATGAAGTTTCTGCCATTTTGGTTTTCATGGCAGCCGTGGCTTGTTACATCATCCGTCAATGTGTTTTTAAAATTTAGGAAGTGCTGAAGAGATCTAAAACCTCAATGCCGTGACCCGGATTCGAACCGGGGTTGCTGCGGCCACAACGCAGAGTACTAACCACTATACGATCACGGCAGACTAGTTGAGCCAGGTAGGAGTTGAACCTACAATCTTCTGATCTGTAGTCAGACGCGTTATCCATTGCGCCACTGGCCCATCTGCTTATCTTGTACCACAATACATGACAACAGTTTTAAAGTCTAAGTAGGATTGATTTAAAACATGACTGCTGCAGTTATTTGCCAAATTCCTCCTCCCAGTTTCCATTGTACACACAACAATGCCAATGAATCCACAGCGTTCTCAGCAATGCAATAGTTTTTGGAAAATTCAGTCGTGCATTCAAGACAACTACTTAAAAAAAATCAGGACATCTAAATAAGGGTCATTGGAGAGACCGAGAATCCAAGACCTGCCATGTCGGGAGAAAAAAACAAAAACAAATTACATTTTTCAGCTCACTAAACTTTTCCCCATTTTTTCTCATAAGAACACCTCGAATCATCTCATGAGAGGGAAGGTGAAAAAATATATTCGAAAAAGACTTTGAAATAAGAAAGAAATCAGCAGATTTTTAAATGTAGAAATTAAGACAGATCCAGTAGAACGATGCTAAAATCAACAAGTAAGTGGTTACATGTTTAAGATTTTAGGAAACAATTAACTAGATTGGGGAAGGGCTCGTTTGTGCATATAAGTCCTTTTCTTTTTTCACGTAGCTTAAAGTGAGATGTTTGATTGAACGTTGAGATGCCCAATGGATTTTGTCTAGATTTCAATGACTTGAGGGGAAATTGTAAGTCTAAAGAGATGATTGTGCCCTCAGATGAAGTTTCTGCCATTTTGGTTTTCATGGCAGCCGTGGCTTGTTACATCATCCGTCAATGTGTTTTTAAAATTTAGCAAGTGCTGAAGAGATCCAAAACCTCAATGCCGTGACCCGGATTCGAACCGGGGTTGCTGCGGCCACAACGCAGAGTACTAACCACTATACGATCACGGCAGACTAGTTGAGCCAGGTAGGAGTCGAACCTACAATCTTCTGATCCGTAGTCAGACGCGTTATCCATTGCGCCACTGGCCCATCTGCTTATCCTGTACCACAATACATGACAACAGTTTTAAAGTCTAAGTAGGATTGATTTAAAACATGACTGCTGCAGTTATTTGCCAACTTCCTCCTCCCATTTTCCATTGTACAAACAACAATGCCAATGAATCCACAGCGTTCTCAGCAATGCAATAAGTTTTGGAAAATTCAGTAGTGCATTCAAAACACCTACTTAAAAAAAATCAGGACATCTAAATAAGGGTCATTGGAGAGACTGAGAATCCAAGACCTGCCATGTCGGGAGAAAAAAACAAAAACAAATTACATTTTTCAGCTCTCTAAACTTTTCCCCATTTTTTCTCATAAGAACACCTCGAATCATCTCATGAGAGGGAAGGTGAAAAAATATATTCGAAAAAGACTTTGAAATAAGAAAGAAATCAGCAGATTTTTAAATGTATAAATTAAGACAGATCCAGTAGAACGATGCTAAAATCAACAAGTTAGTGGTTACATGTTTAAGATTTTAGGAAACAATTAACTAGATTGGGGAAGGGATCGTTTGTGCATATAAGTCCTTTTCTTTTTTCACGTAGCTTAAAGTGAGATGTTTGATTGAACGTTGAGATGCCCAATGGATTTTGTCTAGATTTCAATGACTTGAGGGGAAATTGAAAGTCTAAAGAGATGATTGTGCCCTCAGATGAAGTTTCTGCCATTTTGGTTTTCATGGCAGCCGTGGCTTGTTACATCATTCGTCAATGTGTTTTTAAAATTTAGGAAGTGCTGAAGAGATCCAAAACCTCAATGTCGTGACCTGGATTCGAACCGGGGTTGCTGCGGCCACAACACAGAGTACTAACCACTATACGATCACGGCAGACTAGTTGAGCCAGGTAGGAGTCGAACCTACAATCTTCTGATCCGTAGTCAGACGCGTTATCCATTGCGCCACTGGCCCATCTGCTTATCCTGTACCACAATACATGACAACAGTTTTAAAGTCTAAGTAGGATTGATTTAAAACATGACTGCTGCAGTTATTTGCCAACTTCCTCCTCCCATTTTCCATTGTACACACAACAATGCCAATGAATCCACAGCGTTCTCAGCAATGCAATAGTTTTTGGAAAATTCAGTCGTGCATTCAAAACAACTACTTAAAAAAAATCAGGACATCTAAATAAGGGTCTTTGGAGAGACCGAGAATCCAAGACCTATCATGTCGGGAGAAAAAAACAAAAACAAATTACATTTTTCAGCTCACTAAACTTTTCCCCATTTTTTCTCATAAGAACACCTCGAATCATCTCATGAGAGGGAAGGTGAAAAAATATATTCGAAAAAGACTTTGAAATAAGATAGAAATAAGCAGATTTTTAATTGTAGAAATTGATACAGATCCAGTAGAACGATGCTAAAATCGACAAGTTAGTGGTTACATGTTTAAGATTTTAGGAAACAATTAACTAGATTGGGGAAGGGCCCGTTTGTGCATATAAGTCCTTTTCTTTTTTCACGTAGCTAAAAGTGAGATGTTTGATAGACATGTGCACAGCACAAAATTTCGTTCTGAACTAATGGATTAGTCCTAAAATGCAATTTATTTAGTTGCTAAAGAAATTCGTTTTCAGTTCTTTAGTATGAAAACGAATTTCGTTCATCCGAAAACCAGTGGATACAATTACTATTGTAGTGGTGGCTCCTCAGAGGGCTGAGATTGCTGCTTGTTACAGTATCTCTCACTCTCAGCACAATGTGGGCCATATTACATAGTTGGTGCTAACTTAACCAGAGCTGTTGTAACCTTCCCAGAACCATTATAGCCTATGGAGGTTTTCAGTTTACAACAGCTCTGGTTAAGTTATCACCAACATTGTAATACTGCCCCGTGTCAGGCAAAGCTGTTACAGTAACTGACTGCTGCTCATCACAGCGCTCAGAGTTTCTGTAAAACTAGTAAATAATATTTTTATATATAAGAGGTTAGAACAATATTATTTCCTTGTTTTACTGAAACTCTGAGCGCTGTTACAGTCAGTTACTGTAACAACTGAGCCTGATACATTGTACTGAGAGATAATGTAACAAGCAGCCGATCTCAGCACTCACAGCCACTGGATTTAAAGGGCTAAAAAAAAAGGCTCCTCTCTGTATAATGTTTAGAACATCCTCCTGCATTAATTAATACCCCTCTTTGTATAATGTAGATAACATCCTGCTGCATTAATGTCCCTCTCTGTATAGAACATTCTCCTCAATTTATACCTTTCTCTGTATAATGTATATAACATCCTCCTGCATTAATACCCCTCTCTGTATAATGTATAGAACATACTCCTGCATTAATTAATGCCACTCTCTGTATAGAACATCCTACTGCATTGGCATGTGGAGGGTGCAGAACTTCGGATGTTGCGATGTTGCGATCTTCATTGCTGGTCTGCTTCACTCATCAATGTAATATCACAAAAAGGACTGAAACTAAAATGTAGTGCATTTTATTTTAGTTTCTTTCGTTTTTTGTACTGAGCAGTTTCGTTTCTCTTGAGTCATACTAAAACTAAATTATCCCAAAATTCGGACTAAATCGTTTTAGTACTAAAACAAATGCACATGTCTAATGTTTGATTGAACGTTGAGATGCCCAATGGACTTTGTCTGGATTTCAATCACGTGAGGGGAAATTGTAAGACTAAAGAGATGATTGTGCCCTCAGATGAAGTTTCTGCCATTTTGGTTTTCATGGCAGCCGTGGCTTGTTACATCATCCGTCAATGTGTTTTTAAAATTTAGCAAGTGCTGAAGAGATCCAAAGCCTCAATGCCGTGACCCGGATTCGAACTGGGGTTGCTGCGGCCACAACGCAGAGTACTAACCACTATACGATCACGGCAGACTAGTTGAGCCAGGTAGGAGTCGAACCTACAATCTTCTGATCCGTAGTCAGATGCGATATCCATTGCGCCAATGGCCCATCTGCTTATCCTGTACCACAATACATGACAACAGTTTTAAAGTCTAAGTAGGATTGATTTAAAACATGACTGCTGCAGTTATTTTCCAACTTCCTCCTCCCATTTTCCATTGTACAAACAACAATGCCAATGAATCCACAGCGTTCTCAGCAATGCAATAAGTTTTGGAAAATTCAGTAGTGCATTCAAAACAACTACTTAAAAAAAATCAGGACATCTAAATAAGGGTCTTTGGAGAGCCCGAGAATCCAAGACCTGCCATGTCGGGAGAAAAAAACAAAAACAAATTACATTTTTCAGCTCACTAAACTTTTCCCCATTTTTTCTCATAAGAACACCTCGAATCATCTCATGAGAGGGAAGGTGAAAAAATATATTCGAAAAGACTTTGAAATAAGATAGAAATCAGCAGATTTTTAAATGTAGAAATTGATACAGATCCAGTAGAACGGTGCTAAAATCGACAAGTTAGTGGTTACATGTTTAAGATTTTTGGAAACAATTAACTAGATTGGGGAAGGGCCCGTTTGTGCATATAAGTCCTTTTCTTTTTTCACGTAGCTAAAAGTGAGATGTTTGATTGAACGTTGAGATGCCCAATGGATTTTGTCTGGATTTCAATGACGTGAGGGGAAATTGTAAGACTAAAGAGATGATTGTGCCCTCAGATGAAGTTTCTGCCATTTTGGTTTTCATGGCAGCCGTGGCTTGTTACATCATCCGTCAATGTGTTTTTAAAATTTAGCAAGTGCTGAAGAGATCCAAAACCTCAATGCCGTGACCCGGATTCGAACCGGGGTTGCTGCGGCCACAACACAGAGTACTAACCACTATACGATCACGGCAGACTAGTTGAGCCAGGTAGGAGTCGAACCTACAATCTTCTGATCCGTAGTCAGACGCGTTATCCATTGCGCCACTGGCCCATCTGCTTATCCTGTACCACAATACATGACAACAGTTTTAAAGTCTAAGTAGGATTGATTTAAAACATGACTGCTGCAGTTATTTGCCAACTTCCTCCTCCCATTTTCCATTGTACACACAACAATGCCAATGAATCCACAGCGTTCTCAGCAATGCAATAGTTTTTGGAAAATTCAGTCGTGCATTCAAAACAACTACTTAAAAAAAATCAGGACATCTAAATAAGGGTCTTTGGAGAGACCGAGAATCCAAGACCTGCCATGTCGGGAGAAAAAAACAAAAACAAATTACATTTTTCAGCTCACTAAACTTTCCCCCATTTTTTCTCATAAGAACACCTCGAATCATCTCATGAGAGGGAAGGTGAAAAAATATATTCGAAAAAGACTTTGAAATAAGAAAGAAATCTGCAGATTTTTAAATGTAGAAATTGATACAGATCCAGTAGAACGGTGCTAAAATCAACAAGTTAGTGGTTATATGTGTAACGAACTCATGTTTTTTATATTTTTACTGAGCTTCCAGGACCTTTTGAACTTTGTTTTACTGAACTTCCAGGACCTTTTGAACTTTGGGTTTTTTCTGGCATGTGGGGAGGAGGACCAGGAAGGAGCAGAGGAGCAGCAGCCATTGTCTACTGGTCCAGAGAATAAATCTCTTCAGGAGTCTGCAAGAGATAGTCCTGCTGGGAAAAAGTGAAAGCAAGAGAAACCAGGCTGACTATATGTGCAAGAAGCTGGGAACTTGTCATTTGTTGCTGCAGACTTCTCCTCCCTGATTTACTGGCTTTCCATAAAGAGATTGAAGTCTATGTGCACCCAAGTTACACAAGAGGAGTGATCTACATCCAGACAAGCATTCTTTTCTCTATATATGAAGAAACTACAATCACAGGAGCTATATAAAGGTACTGTTTCCAGAGACTGTTTTCAGGATTATCCAGTTTAATACAGTTGAATGAGAGACTTTATCCAGATAGCGCTATCTATACTAAAAGGGCCCCAACGTGCACGAATTACCCATGGGACTTTGCTAGGGGCAGCCCTGCTGCAATAAAGGAATGGTGTGACTGTTATACTCACAACAGGACTTTACAACCAATGAGAATTATCCAGGAGCTGCATTGTTATTGCTGTGTTTATATGTTGAAATTCCTTTAATCCATATACAGCTGCATTACACGTTTTAAATATGTTTCTGGTTTCTGAGTGTTATTAAGTGAAGGATACTCATCTACTCAGTGGGGTGGGTTCCCTATAATAAAGAGACTACACTGAGTGGAGGCACTGCGTCAGATCAAGATGTCCCGATCTCTCAACTATAGCGGAGGCTCAGGATCCCTGTCAGCATCAGAAGAAGGTGCAACTGCTGTCCATTATGACCTGCTTCCAGGATTAAGGGAAAAAGGGGTTACAGATGGAGGCACTGCTGAGATGAATCGGGACTCATGTAAAGTTGGTTATAAAATATCATGTCTCAGCCCCAAGCAAGTCAGGGACTGGGCGAAAATAAATTTAATTCCCCCTAACCAAGCTGTGGCTGTGTGTAATCTGCCTCTCAACATGGAGAGAAAACATTTTGATGATGCCATTCGACAGATCCCGGGATTACAGAGATTCCGCCTTATACAAACACAGAAGGATGAGAAAGCAGGATCTGCTGTCGCCCTGGTGAGAAGTTATAGGCCCCTAAATAAAGATTGTCACCAGTATTTACAATTGCCAAAGGTTCAACTCCCTGGAAGCCCTTTGGTATATGCTCAAGATGAGTCAGAAGATGAAAGCGACTCTGAGGGTGGAGACAGTGATCATATATTCAGTGTCACTCAAAAGACAAACCCCGATGTTGAAGATAGTGATGAACTGGAGAAACAGCCTTTCAAACTTCCCAAGCAGAATAGGTTCCCTAGGAAGCTTCCTAGTGTTCCTACAAGTCAGAAGAGAGAGGAGAGTCTTTCTTTAACTGAAGTCTTAGCACAGTTAGCTAAAAGTGTGGTTCAAGCATCCAATGAGCATAATTACAAGCGACTCAAAGTTTTCTCTGGAATTGTGCCGACACCATCCGGCGAAGAAGGATTCATTCTATGGAGAAGTAATGCAGTTCAGTCACTAAAGGAGTGGACTTGTACTGAAGAGTTGAAGCGACTGAGGTTGATCGAAGGACTGAGGTCCCCGGCACTTGAATTAGCAAAGTATCATCTGCTCCGCTTCCCAAATTCCCCAGCTGATGGTCTTTTAAATGTATTGAATCATACATATGGTGAAGAGAGTGAAGAGGAGGAACTCCGTTTACAATATGCTGCCACGATTCAACAAGAAAAGGAAACTCTTACTTCATATCTCATCCGATTAGAATTAATGCTAGGGAAATTGTTTGAGAACAATGTGATCACCTCAGATCAGTTTGATGAATATCGAAGGAAGCAAGTTCTAAGAGGAATGTTACCAAATGACCCTGTCGCTACAGCCTTGGTGAACCTTCTACGTGCCAGGGGGACATTGAATTATGCTGAAATCGTGAAAGAAGCCAAGGTAATACAGAAACAATTTGACCATATTCAAAAGCACTGTGATGACGCAAAGAAATTCGTATCACCTGCTAAAACTAAATTACCACAAGTAGTAGTAAGCAACCAAGAGACCATGGTTCAAAAGCCAAAAAAAAGTTCCCAGACATCTCCTCAGACAGATACAAGAAGAGAAATTAAGTGTTTTAGTTGTGGGCAAGCAGGGCATGTATCCCACAAATGCCCTTTAAAGGAACCACTCAATGCACAGAGCTTAGCTACCGACTCAGGCCCCTCGTGTGGCAGATCTTGGAGGAAGAAGGGATTTTGGAAAGGAAGGAAGAAGTCTGGACACAGCTTCACTGAAAACTCTAGAGTAGGTCCAAAGTCCCTGGTATCCCTTATGATTGAAGGTATTAATGCTTCAGCCCTCTTAGACACGGGGTCTCAAGTGACGATAGTCTTCCGATCATTCTATGAGGAACATCTAAGCCATTTAACTATGTTACCAGCAGACGATGTGAAATTGTGGGGGCTTGGTTCTCAGACCTACCCAGTCGAAGGAGTAATTAAAGTAAAGATTTTGATTCCTCAACTGGACACTAGGAACCAACGCCCTATGAATGTGGAGGCTTTGGTGTGCCCAAATCTAAATCGTCCTGGAGTACCCATCATACTGGGGACTAATACCCCAATGGTTAGAGATGTGTTTCAGGGTTACCTGAAGGAAATGGACAGTGTCTGTGTAGACAAATTGAACGAACTAGAACCAGCTCTGAAGGAAGAATGTCATCGATTAGCCCTTGAAGCCGGAACAGGGCAGTTCCATTATTGGGGGCCAAAGCCTGTTGATCTTCTACCGGGGGAAATGAAGTCCATCACTGCTGTTGCAGTCTTAAAGGAAGGGATGCTGTCAGGAGAGTGTCAGTTTTGCCTAGAGTCTCTCCCAGAAGTGGATTCGACTAAGGGCTGGACTATCATGCCTGAAGTAAAAGATTGGCGAAGAAAGAAGATTGATGTTTTTGCAGTAACTATTCACAATCGATCGCCAATTGTGGTACGCATAGAACATTGCGAGAAGCTGGGGGTGATCCACCTCTTGGACGAAATAAGGCCAATTACATCTTTGACAGTTGATTTGAGTCAAGAACCTCCGCAAGAGATACATTTTGATTTAGAAGCTAACGATCTACCTCCAGAATGGAAAGATAGATTACAAAAATCTTTGAAGGTCAGAGAAGGAGTTTTCTCTAAAGAAGATATGGATGTAGGATGTGCCAAGAATGCCCAGCATACCATTCGGCTAAATGATTCTACCCCATTCAGAGAAAGATCTCGAAGGTTAGCTCCTCGAGACATTGAAGATGTCAGGGATATCCTCCATTCGATGGAAGAAGCAGGGATTATCCAAGAATCAAGAAGCCCTTATGCGTCACCCATAGTCGTGGTCAGAAAGAAAAATGGATCAGTACGATTGTGCGTTGATTATCGTACATTAAATAAGAGAACGATTCCTGATCAATATACCTTGCCGAGGATAGAAGATCTATTGAATGCCTTGAATGGTAGCAAGTGGTTCAGTGTTCTGGACCTTCGATCCGGATACTACCAGGTCCCTATGAATGCAGAGGATCAAGAAAAAAACCGCTTTTATTTGCCCTTTAGGATTCTTCCAATTTACTCGTATGCCTCAAGGTGTTACAGGAGCTCCAGCAACCTTCCAGCGGTTAATGGAGAAGACACTAGGAGATATGAGCCCAAGGGAGTGTCTGGTTTATCTAGACGATATAATCGTGTTTGGGAGGACCCCTGAAGAGCACGAGAACCGTTTGTTAAAAGTAATAGATCGCTTGCAAAATGAAGGACTGAAGTTGTCTTTGGATAAGTGTAAATTTGCTCAGACTTCTGTGACATATGTTGGACACATCGTATCAGCAGAAGGCGTCGCCACAGACCAAGCCAAAGTAGAAGTTGTCGTTAACTGGCCTAGACCCAACAACATTGAAGAATTACGCTCCTTCTTAGGATTTTGTGGCTACTACCGCCGTTTTGTAGAAGGCTATTCAAAAATAGCTCGAAGCCTCCATGACCTCCTAAAAGGGGATTCTAGGGAAGAAGCACGAAAGACGAACCACTCCAAGGAACCTATAGGAGAGAAATGGACTCAAAAATGTGAAGATGCTTTCCAACTTCTCAAAAGAAAGATGACTGAAGCACCTGTGTTAGCATACGCTGACCCCAGTGAGCCATATATTCTTCATGTAGATGCAAGTTTAGAAGGACTGGGAGGAGGTGTTCTTCATCAGGCATACCCAGGAGGGCTGAGGCCTGTGGCTTATATCAGTCGCAGTCTTACTGGAAGTGAAAAGAACTACCCCATACACAAGCTGGAATTTCTTGCCCTGAAATGGGCTATTGTAGACAAGTTGCATGATTATTTGTACGGCGCCAATTTTGAGGTGAGAACAG
Source organism: Leptobrachium leishanense (assembly GCA_009667805.1). Classification (NCBI taxonomy): domain Eukaryota; kingdom Metazoa; phylum Chordata; class Amphibia; order Anura; family Megophryidae; genus Leptobrachium; species Leptobrachium leishanense. Next base: position 43,677 of record RXON01003676.1, read on the forward strand.
ACAATAACCCTCTTACATACATCTTAACCACAGCCAAGTTGGATGCCACAGGACATCGGTGGCTAGCAGCCCTGTCTAACTATGATTTTTCTTTGAAATACAAACCAGGCCCCAAAAATGTAGGAGCCGATGCTCTGTCTAGGAGGCCAGGTTTGCCTACCACTAAAGAAGATGAAGAATGGGTTGAGATTCCAGGCCCAGGAGTTAGAGCCCTATGCCAAACCTCTATTGTGGAAGATGGACGGGTTAATTTTTCTGAGCTAAGATTTATTGATTCTCTAAGTTGTACATCCGACGCCATTCCTGAAGCCATGTGTCTCCCAGTTACTCTCCCTGAGTGGTCTACTATCAGCTTAGATGAGAAAAGGCGAGCTCAAGCTCAAGACCCAGTAATTGGCCGCCTCATGAAAGCTTTGGAGAAACGAGATTTTCAATTTATGAAGATTTTACCTATTAACCTGCAGCACCTCCTAAAAAGGGAATGGAATCGATTCCATTTTGAAAATGGACTCCTATTTAGAATCATACAATACCACGATCACCCTGGCCGAAAACAATTGGTCCTTCCCCAAAAGTACAGAGGATTGGTGCTTAGATCTCTACATGATTTCCACGGCCATTTAGGGATTGACAAGACATTCGGTCTGATTCAGGATCGATTCTACTGGCCATACATGAAAGAATCTGTGGAGGTGTATTGTCGAAGGTGCAGAAGATGCATTCAAAGGAAAACTCTACCTACCCGTGTTGCTCCTATGGGTCATTTGAAAAGTTCTGGACCAATGGATTTAGTGTGTATGGACTTTTTATGTATTGAGCCTGACTCTACTGGTAACAATAATGTGTTAGTGATTACAGACCATTATACTCGCTACGCTCAAGCTTACCCCACCAAGGATCAGAAGGCGGTTACAGTTGCTAAACTGTTATGGCAGAAATTCTTTGCCCATTATGGATTTCCTAAAAGATTACACACTGATCAGGGTCGAGATTTTGAAAGCAGACTCATCAAAGAAATGCTGAAACTGTTACAAATTGAGAAAAGTAGAACAACTCCGTATCATCCTGAAGGAGATGCCCTTCCAGAGAGATTCAATCGTACTCTATTAGATATGTTAGGAACTCTTAAAGACGTACAGAAGAGAAGGTGGAGTCAACATGTGGAAACTCTGGTCCATGCTTACAATTGCACTAGGCACGAGTCCACTGGGTTCTCACCTTATTTCCTAATGTTTGGACGAGAAGCAAGGTTACCCATTGATATCCGTTTGGGAGTATCGTCCGATGGCATGAGCCATGAGTCTCATTATCAATACGTTAAGAATTTAAAAACCAATCTTCAAAGAGCCTACGAATTGGCCGAACGAGCTACTGACAAGATTAATGAGAATAACAAGAGAAGATATGATTCCAAAATACGTTACAAAGACATTCAACCTGGAGATAAAGTGCTCCTGAGAAACCTGGGAGTTCCAGGGAAGCATAAACTAGCAGATCGCTGGAGAGACACGCTCTTTGAGGTTGTTTCCAAAATTCCAGGGATTCCTGTGTATCGAATTAAAGGGCCTGAGGGTCGGATCAAAACCTGGCATAGAAATCACCTATTACCTGTTACTTTCTCTGATTGTAACACTGAACAGAACTCAGATGAAACAAGTAAGAATACCATCACACAGGACCACTCAGAATCTGACTCCGACAACCCTAGAGAGTGTTCCAGTAGTGTTTCACCAAAAAACGTTGAACAGAAGATTGCTGATTCCAATCCTGAGAGAGACTGGTGGACAGTGCCAGAAACACCATTGGTGCCTTCTATCCTAACTCCCTCTCCTCTGAATCCAGAGAGTCCTAGCTTTATCCCTCATTCACCAACTCAAGAGACTGTCTCTGCGGGAGGGACTGAACCTCCGCCTGTTACATCCATTCCCCAGGCTGGAGGTGAAAGACTCTGTGATGCTGATCTTCATGGACAACCATATATTAGTTTACCAAGGGGCAGAAGAAATAGGAGACCACCAAGATTCTTGACCTATGACAACATTGGGGAACCCACCTATTCTCAGAATCCTCACACTTGTACCAAGTTGATCAATGTATTGCATACTTTGGCTGAAATATTGAATGCTAGATCTTCATTGTGTTAGATCATTCTTTACTATGTTACGAGTTAAAACTGTTACAGTAGGCTGCTCTTGCCAGTGGGAGGCAAGAATTTTACAGGGGGGAAGATGTAACGAACTCATGTTTTTTATATTTTTACTGAGCTTCCAGGACCTTTTGAACTTTGTTTTACTGAACTTCCAGGACCTTTTGAACTTTGGGTTTTTTCTGGCATGTGGGGAGGAGGACCAGGAAGGAGCAGAGGAGCAGCAGCCATTGTCTACTGGTCCAGAGAATAAATCTCTTCAGGAGTCTGCAAGAGATAGTCCTGCTGGGAGAAAGTGAAAGCAAGAGAAACCAGGCTGACTATATGTGCAAGAAGCTGGGAACTTGTCATTTGTTGCTGCAGACTTCTCCTCCCTGATTTACTGGCTTTCCATAAAGAGATTGAAGTCTATGTGCACCCAAGTTACACAAGAGGAGTGATCTACATCCAGACAAGCATTCTTTTCTCTATATATGAAGAAACTACAATCACAGGAGCTATATAAAGGTACTGTTTCCAGAGACTGTTTTCAGGATTATCCAGTTTAATACAGTTGAATGAGAGACTTTATCCAGATAGCGCTATCTATACTAAAAGGGCCCCAACGTGCACGAATTACCCATGGGACTTTGCTAGGGGCAGCCCTGCTGCAATAAAGGAATGGTGTGACTGTTATACTCACAACAGGACTTTACAACCAATGAGAATTATCCAGGAGCTGCATTGTTATTGCTGTGTTTATATGTTGAAATTCCTTTAATCCATATACAGCTGCATTACACGTTTTAAATATGTTTCTGGTTTCTGAGTGTTATTAAGTGAAGGATACTCATCTACTCAGTGGGGTGGGTTCCCTATAATAAAGAGACTACACTGAGTGGAGGCACTGCGTCAGATCAAGATGTCCCGATCTCTCAACTATAGCGGAGGCTCAGGATCCCTGTCAGCATCAGAAGAAGGTGCAACTGCTGTCCATTATGACCTGCTTCCAGGATTAAGGGAAAAAGGGGTTACATATGTTTAAGATTTTAGGAAACAATTAACTAGATTGGGGAAGGGCCCGTTTGTGCATATAAGTCCTTTTCTTTTTCACGTAGCTAAAAGTGAGATGTTTGATTGAACGTTGAGATGCCCAATGGACTTTGTCTAGATTTCAATGACGTGAGGGGAAATTGTAAGACTAAAGAGATGATTGTGCCCTCAGATGAAGTTTCTGCCATTTTGGTTTTCATGGCAGCCATGGCTTGTTACATCATCCGTCAATGTGTTTTTAAAATTTAGCAAGTGCTGAAGAGATCCAAAATCTCAATGCCGTGACCCGGATTCGAACTGAGGTTGCTGCGGCCACAACACAGAGTACTAACCACTATACGATCACGGCAGACTAGTTGAGCCAGGTAGGAGTTGAACCTACAATCTTCTGATCCGTAGTCAGATGCGTTATCCATTGCGCCACTGGCCCATCTGCTTATCCTGTACCACAATACATGACAACAGTTTTAAAGTCTAAGTAGGATTGATTTAAAACATGACTGCTGCAGTTATTTGCCAACTTCCTCCTCCCAGTTTCCATTGTACACACAACAATGCCAATGAATCCACAGCGTTCTCAGCAATGCAATAGTTTTTGGAAAATTCAGTCGTGCATTCAAGACAACTACTTAAAAAAAATCAGGACATCTAAATAAGGGTCATTGGAGAGACCGAGAATCCAAGACCTGCCATGTCGGGAGAAAAAACAAAAACAAATTACATTTTTCAGCTCACTAAACTTTTCCCCATTTTTTCTCATAAGAACACCTCGAATCATCTCATGAGAGGGAAGGTGAAAAAATATATTCGAAAAAGACTTTGAAATAAGAAAGAAATCAGCAGATTTTTAAATGTAGAAATTAAGACAGATCCAGTAGAACGGTGCTAAAATCAACAAGTTAGTGGTTACATGTTTAAGATTTTAGGAAACAATTAACTAGATTGGGGAAGGGCTCGTTTGTGCATATAAGTCCTTTTCTTTTTTCACGTAGCTTAAAGTGAGATGTTTGATTGAACGTTGAGATGCCCAATGGATTTTGTCTAGATTTCAATGACTTGAGGGGAAATTGTAAGTCTAAAGAGATGATTGTGCCCTCAGATGAAGTTTCTGCCATTTTGGTTTTCATGGCAGCCGTGGCTTGTTACATCATCCGTCAATGTGTTTTTAAAATTTAGCAAGTGCTGAAGAG